>WURT03538966.1:0-21230 GCA_009936505.3 Holothuria glaberrima | reverse complement strand
ACTCGACCTGGGAATCGAACCCGGGCCTCCCGCGTGAGAGGCGGATGCTCTACCACTAGACCAAACACGCGGTGAGGAAGTAATATAATCCCTGCTTGCCTCAATCTCACTTTTGGACACAAATGTAGTAACTTCATTTGCTGATATCTCGAGTAATACATGTCCGATTTGAATGGAAGTTTCACCAAATCGCGTAGATTTAGTTCTTATTTCATATATGAAAACTAAATTTTGCTTAAACCCTTCCTCTAAGTGATGGGAGTCTAATGAAAGTTGCAGGAAAGTATCCTAGTTCCCTACATCTCATATAGGCAGACACTATAGTTCCCCGTCTTTTTTAATCTTTCAAAATTCAGTAAGTCATGCTGTTGTATATTGGTCTATATACGATTATGTAACTATTACTCGTTTATAATTCTTTACCAGCATACATTTTTACCTTTTCAACTGCATAATGTATATACGATAACTCTTCGGCTCTCAACTACACAAAGAACGTAGCAGCTTTTGCAAGGATCGTGGGCTGGTATTTTCTGATATACTAACCTCAATTCAAAGGTGAATTTATCGGTGCAATCGTCAGATTGTCAAAGTTTGCATTTTCAAGTTTCAGTCACACGCGTAGAAGGGCTTTTTCGGCTCAGACAGCTATAAATACTGAAATGACCGAAGCAGGTTTGAACCATATTTCTGTTGAGCTGTTGATGATGGAATACATGAAAACGACACACAATGTTGTCACTCCCCAAAATTACAGGAATTTACTATCGCGAAAAATACAACATCGTCAAATAGTAACTGTGCTGAATTACCCAATCGAAGGTGACACAAAGCCTGAGTAGAAATATAAAATGTTCTTCCTTGTAAACTTTTAAACGCTGTAGTATTTTGCATTACAAACAATCGATCTGGATATACAAAGCTGATTCTATGTGTTGTATTCCTTGGTTAATACCACGAATAATTTGAAAATGAAGTTGATTAGTCTTTGTACAACCCGCTTTCGATGAGAACTGTACGCGTGTTGCAGTGATAACCGCTGATAACGATAATGTGATAAAGCTTGACGAAAATTGACTCACTTGTTTGGTTGGCAAGTAAGCGGAACGACAAAATCAAGTGTTACCCAGCAACACAAGGTCTCCAAGCCACATTTTATCGTCAAGGGTGTTTAGAGGCACGGAAGTTCATGACTATGGGATCAAAGGTCACATAATTCAAGTTACGAAGTTGATTATCTCAGATTTACACATGCGCAAAAGATACTGATACCAACGGTACCAACTCAGCTGTTCAACGTCACATGAAATAAACAGCATCAACTGCATGGTGATTTCAAAGGTTCAACTACCGGAAGAAACTGTTATACGAAAAAGGAGTTTCCTATGGTAACTCCAAGCATGGTATCATTATGAAAGGAGTTTGCGCCCCTGACGATGAGAACCCACAGACCTGAAACAACTACCATTACCCATCACATACCCACGCAGCCCCATTCCATTCGTAACTCAAGATACGCCTTTTGAAATCATTGAAGATTAGGAGGTGGGGAAGGCGACTTTTTCTCCTTCGGGAAAGGCTGCCCCGAAGTCGATGAAAGCTCTGGGGTATTTACAAAATTGTGGGCTGCATTAGAATGACGGAGTCATGTAACTTTCTTCATGTATCATCGTATAGGTACAAAACAAAACACAGAAATCAAGTTAACCATTTTCAATAGACTAACTCGGACTAACGGGCGAATTGACTGGGTCAATTTGATGTTTCCAAGGGCTTGTGGGTTGGGAGGATGGAAAATGGTTAAAGTGTTATGTGGGAGTCTTTCAAGAAGTAAAAAGACAACTATATATGAAGGGTTAGCATGAAGCTAAACGAAATTGGGAATTTTTACAAACCGTTTTAGTAATGTTTTGAGTTCACCTTGAAAAAAGTTGTTCAATGCTGATGACCTTCGTTAAGCCTCATTCTTATACATCGTATATGAGAAATACTCGTGTCTCTGTGCGCCTGATACATGAATCAGTCACTAAAACTGGGGCAGGCACGTATCCATGGGCCCCCAAAATTTCCAATAGTTTTTACATAAAAATGAGAGATATAACACCAGTCCAGGGAAAAAGATTTTAAAAATAATGCACCATTTGGTAGCTTAGACCCCACTATGAGTGAAAGTTCTCAAAGGAGGAAGGGAACATCCCCTTTGACCCCTCCCACCAGATGACGATCCTCTTGTGTTTATGTACCAACAAACTTGGTTGCTCTATCTACGGGCCTGCTCCTGGGGACATTTGATAATGTGCCCCATTTTTCAGCAAATGGCCATACTTGTCTCACCCCCTCCACTGTTGATACCCATGATTGTAATGCCAGAGAAGCGTTCCTGGTAGACCTAACAAAGAAACTGCAGTTATACGGGTATCAGGCACAAACACAATGGCATTCCCCTTCAGTGGTGTCATCATAATGAAATGTGCAAGTTACTTCCAGCCGAGCTGCTGAGACCGATGATACCACAGATTTGCATTTTTGGAAGAAAAAGAAACATTCCTGTGAAAGTAAGTGCCTTTCTAAACGCAACGCACTGTTTAAATGTTGTTTTATCTTATAATACAGATTATTTGTTTTTGAAACCATCTTATTTCTTCACCGCAATATTCTTAATGTTCAGAAAACTGCCCACAGTAATTTATGTAAGTTAGTTAGTTAGATGAGGTTTTACGGCTCAGTTTCTAACAAATTGGTTTGTGATTTGTGTAAGAACATGTTGACTATTATGGCCAATTGGGGACAGAGTTAAAACCAAAATCCCCCCCCCCCCCACCAAAAAAATACCGAAATAGTATATCACGGCAAAAAGAAAAAAATAACAAAAGGGAGCAGATGCTTTCAAAGCAACCAGGGCCGGGGACCAACTGCTCGTCTCTTCTTGGATACCGTGTTGAAGGAACCGGAGAATCTTCAGTACCCGAGGGGCAACAGGTAGTGAAACTCATATTCCAGCTCCTAGCCTGTTGGGGCCAGTCCCCATAGCCGAAGCTCCCGGGTCTAATGGGCCCACAGTTACTGGAGTGCGTCCATCTTTGAGCCCTATTGGGGAGCTGGCCTCTGATTGTGCGAAGGAAGTGGTATCCGGACTAGCCCAGGCGGTAGGGCCAGTGGGGAAACCCATCATCTTTCACTCTGGTACCTCTCATACCCCCATCTTATATGTCTCGGTCTTAGAGGATTTGTCCCAATTATTGGTTCTGGGTTCATCACTCCTCCGGGCGAAACTGGCTGTAGCATAGCTCACAGCGAGCGCCAGACACAGTAAGGTTAAACTGTACACTAAGGCTTCGTACTTCCGCACATAATGACACGATCTTTTTTTTTTTTTATCTAGGAACGTTTTGATGATTGACATTTTTTTAGGGGGCATCAATTTTTTCACCTCTTTTTTTTTTTTTTATTTTGGTGGTAATGTGGTTTGTTAATAAGTCCAAATTTCTCAATACAAAGCAAAATTGCAATTATTTAGAGGGAAAAAAATTCGAAATTTCGACTTTACAAACTCAAATTTTGACTTTTCCCTCAAAATGGTAAGAATTTTGCTTTTATTGATGAGAGAAGTCGAAATTTTGAGTATATGAGGGGAAAAATTGACATTTCCACTTTTTAAAGTCCTCGAAAGTTTACTTTTTTTGCATTTAATACCATGATGAATTTTTCCCACTTTATAAGTTTTTTTAAGTTTTGCCCATATATTTTTTATTTCCGCACCTGGTTTGTTTTATTTGCCCATGAACTTCTTTTACTATGTCCTTAATGAAGTATCGTTCTATATGTTCTTGCCACTTGTGATGGATGCTAAGATGACCCATACCGATATTATGTCTCTGCCTGTGTGGATCGGACTATATTAATACTTGTTAAAGTATTCCTTATGCAAATAGTGGCAACATCAAAAACGGGGAGTGAGTTTAATCTGTTTCTTCTCGCAGTAGGCTATTTTTAAAACAACTACCTATTTCGGGAGAAAATAAATATTTGTTATAGAACGCGACTTCAGTTCTTCGAATTCTATGTATAGTCAGAATGTTTAAACAGGGAGTCCTAACATCTCCCTGGTTTAAACAACGACCGATAAACAATCAAGGAAGTGAGTGAACTATCAGATCATCTGTTTGTATACAAGTCCCTGAAGAACGAGAAGCAAAATAAATTTTTATGGGGAAGATGAAGGAGAGTATAAATCGATAATTCGGTTCATAAAATACTTTGTTTTTCGATTCGGGGAGCAGGGGGAGGTGCATCATTGCTATGGCAGGGGAAGGGGAAGGGTCCAGCTGGGTATGCTATTGCCAAAGTCTCCTGTGGTGCAGTTGAATTTGTTGAAAATTTTGTTTTATACAGAAATCGGAGTGTTTGGCATTTTCCGAGGTAGGATTGTACGTTGGAATAAAGACAAAACCCTTCAAACTGACATTAATTGAAGGGGCTATATTCCTCAGCCCCCGGATTCCTACAACCATGCCGATATTGCAAAATTTTGGTACTGAGTCAGGATAAGCCATTTGTACTTTGTGAAATGGATGAACCATTTGTTTCATCGAGGGTGCTTATATGGTTGCATACATAATAAGGACAAAGGTTGTTTTACATCTGTAAGATAGTCAGATCATTATAGATAAATAATTCAGGTAACAGGGTCCATTTAAGGAAATCTAATAATACAGTAGATTCCACAATAGTGGGGAATTGTATGAAAAATGGGGAAGATAAAGAACACTTGAAGCAAACTTGTTTGCCGTGTAAGTAGTGAAAGGCAATGCATGAATGCATCACAAAACAGTGAAGAATATATATTCCCCTACTCTCCCAGAGATTTCGGCCTATGCGGGGCATAAAAGCACTGAATTAAAGGGATAGCTGCTTTGTGGTATACGTGACTTCAGACGTCTAATTAATTGGCTACTAACCAGTCTAACTATTAAGTCAGTATAATTATGAAATTTAGAATTATATTCGATTTTATCCCCCAAAATCTTTGCTGAATTGACAGTTTCAATAATTGGCCTGAGATGTTTATCACTGTACTTTCAGTTAATTTTTCAGTATTTGTTCTGTGCGAATTAACAAAAGTTAGGTCTTTTTACATAAAGAATAAGTTTCTTAAAGTTAGACTATTGCCATTTAATTCTCTCAAAACTAGTAACATATACGCATTATCCGCCATATAAACAGATGTGTCGTCAGCGTAGACATCTACGTGAGCATTACCAATTGAATCAGGTAAATCATGAATTTAAATAGAAATTAGAAGAGCACCAAACATTGAGCCTTCGGCACTCATATTTTGATTCTCAATGTTTTGGATACGAACGTTTTGTAAGCAGCTCCGGGACCTGTTACTCAGGGCAGCTTGAAAAAATTCAATACAAAACTTCTACACATAGGCTATATAAAGTCCCTCAACATATCGTAGTATCCAAAGCCTAAGGCCCAACTCTTCTGATCACACACCACTGATTTCCAGTCCCAGAATTCCTTTATGGGGGCAATGCTTTTCTCAAGGGGGTAACCAAAATAAATATATGAATATAGGTCTGCCCGACAACTTGTTACGCACTTGCAGTACCGACGCGAGCTGGTGCAGCAGCACGTACATTCATTGTACATGACTATTGCCTCAGTCACATTACCGCCGATGTCCGAGAAGGCGCCCGGCCGGGCGGCGGTGGGACCCAAATCGGCGACATCGGCAGGCGTCCTGCAGATAATCGGCCGACAAATTTGCTTCGCCGGCCGATTTTTAGACATCGGCCGGTGCCCGGTGATGCCTCAGTCACATTACCGCCGGGCGCCGGCCAATGAGTGGAAATCGGCCGATGTCTGACATCGGCCGGGCGCCGGGGAATTTTCATCCATTCTCACCGACGTCTTGGATGTGGTCACATTGCTCCGGTCACCGCTAGGGCACCGGCCGATGGTTTCTCGATCAATTTCGCCGGGCTCCGGTCGGTGCCCTTTAGGACGTCTTCAGATCACCTCCCGGACACCGGCAGGGCATCAGCCTGTCGGCAGACATCCGAAGGGACATCGGCCGGCACCCGGCCGATTTTAACCCATCTGCCGGTCCCCGGCAGTGCCCTGCCCGGGAGCCGGCAGGGTGCCGACCGGGCATCTGACGGTTGCCCTTCATATCGCGCGATGTCCGGTCGGGTGCCCATCGATATACATATTTTTCCGTGTTTGTTTTGGTTTTAAATGTGAGTAAAACATCAACTTCCATAACAGTTTTAGACATCGTCGGGTGCTCCTTCCTCTTCTTCCTCCCTCCTCTCCACTTCCTCCTCTGTTTGGGTGGCGACCTCGCTCTCCCCCGAACTGGCAATCCTCTTAGGGGAAGCTGAATCCCCCTTGCTTTCTTCCTGGGGCTTGTTCTGGTGCCTTTAGGGACCTTGGACTTATTCCCCTTGGTCTTCTTCTCTCCCTTCTCCATTGGATTTTTAGGTGGCATTTTCCAAAATATCCTCAAATGTTCACAAAAAGTTTTAACGATAATGAGATTCAAATTAAGGAATAAGCCCTGATGCGTAACGAACGAAGTTCAAGTGACAAATGAGATGCATGCACAAGATTTTAGGATCAAAAAAAGGGATCCGTGAGAGGGGGGCATGGCCCAATGCCCCTCCCCCTTGTGTACGCCACTGCTTAGTATTATGATTTACAGTGATGCCCCATATAGTGTTCTAATGCTCTTCAGAAACCATCTCAGGCATACAGTCATACGTTGTGCTATATTTAGCAAATGCAACCAATATACAACCGATCCCTTCTCCATAAGGACGGAGTGAATGGCAGGCGGAAACAGGCAACGTCACTTGATCCACTTATATAAAACGCTTACCCATTTTATTTCTGCTATTTATTTTATTGCTTATCGATTTTATCAATACGCTTCAGCTTTGCCAAGAAGTCATTAAATGTTGATTTTCCTGATTTTTTTCTTAAAATAACGAAACCGAGTCACTTGAAAACAATAAAATCATAGCATTATTTGGGATCTGAGTGCAGTTCCCGAAACAATTTTTTGGCATAGGGGAAGGGGAATTTCCCTTAATCAAAACGACAGTTAATCCCTTATACAACTAAACCACTAATCAATTGTCTCACTACAGCTTTGATTAAATGTTGGTGTTCATTTTAATCAATTTTAACGATTGTTTAAAACAAAGGTGGTAAACCGTTCGTTTATAACGAACCATCTAACAGTCTTAAAAGAAGAGTATAAGCTCAAATCAAGTTTTGAAATGTTAGAGGGGTACTTATTCTAAGCAATCTGGTGAAATTTCCATTGAAATTCGATGTGTGGTTCTCCAGATATCAGCAGTTAAAGTTGTCACATTTACAATACAAAGTGAACTTGAAGCAAGCACATATGACGTCATAGCCTCACATCAATGAGCAGTCTTTTGTTTTTCTTTAAACTTTACAACCAATGTCCTCCTCAACAATTCCGCATCAATGCAGACACCTTCTGCTACCTGGCGGCGCATAGGGTCCCCAGTGTGAGAATTGATTACATTAACATTAAACTTTAATTCTTGCCATGAATATTCATTTTATGATTATAAACACTGAATTGGTATCATCTTTACTTTTAAAATGTTCCAAAAATCTCTCTCCTAAACTCCTAGAAGTTTCCCCTACATACTTAAATTTTCCTTTGCACTGGGCACATTCTATGCAGTAAACTAACTCTCTCTTCTTGCATATGCCTGGACTGAATTTACATAACATACAATTTTCATCTAAACATGAACTTATGAACTGATGAACTTAAACCCTTATTAAACAGAAAAGAAGAATGGTCCACTGGAAGACTCATTGTCAGAACCCAACAACCATGACTACCCTGCAAAGCCTAGAAATCCCTTACACCAAATAGTTTCCTGTTGTATTAGCCTGCTCACCAAAGGATTAGATTTGGTTGGCTTGGCCTACATCACACCTTAAATGAGTTCAAGTACTGTAGTAACAAGCTGTATACGTCTATGTATGTGCTTCTGATAGTCAGTTTAACTTAACCGAAGAAGATCTAGAACAGGATCAAAAATTTTTAAATATAAGATGAAACTACAGCTCTTGTTGTGTTCCTTATTGTTACTTATTTCAAGAGTCAAAATGGCTAAGTTGACTATCCTCAGGTTAGCTCCAAATTTTCATGTCACATGTAACCTTTTTTTTCAATGTTTCCCAAATGATTCTTTGATGCTATTTTCGGACGTGTAAATTTTGCTTAATTTTGACGATCGACTTGATTGAGAAGGTGTTGTTTGAACCATTATTTTGGCAGCTGTCTTATTCAACCCAATCGTGATATTAGTAAATTGAAGAGCCTACTCCAAATAGCGATAAATGGAACGTTATTTGGACCACAGCTTTAAGCATGTGCAGTATTTACGGTGTGGTTCAAATTACACACGAGGAGTAGTCAAGCATTCCTACAAGTTCAACGTGGTTCATATATCAAGTTACACATGAAGGGCCATTTTATCTGCACATTGTACGTGCAATTTGGACTATTAGGCTAGATCACATTTTTGAATAACTAATATTTTTTTAAGTGTATGCATATTCCGGCCAACTTGTTCTATGTGCAGTAAAAGCTCATCAAAGGCAATGTACCGGAATTTTGAAATTGAATTTTGTCCTCGTTTTCGATTTTCTTTTTCCCTAAGTCTATAAGTGGTCCAAATTACCCGGCTTTCCCCAAGTTGTTTCCAAATCATTATTATTTTTGCGACGTTAGTTTGCTTCGCCAGCAGGATTAAATCACTCGCGAGTCGGATGTGGCCAGGGGCGCAGATCGAGTTTCAAAATTGGGGGGAGGGGGGCAAACTACTAGTTTGATAATTTGTTTCATCGCTGTGAAGGTGTACTTTTATGTGGTACTAGATTGCATGTAAGGACACCTAATTTTTCAAAAATTTTCAAAGGGAAGGGGAGTCCCCTCCCCCAGGCCAATAATCACACAACATACTGCATGACACCCTGTGAGATAAATTCTGGCTACGTCACTGATTATTGTCATTATTGTTAGCACTTACCCAAAATTTATAACCAAAATGGAAGGGTAATATAACACGACAAGTGATTGAAATGTAATTGACATGCCATCGCTACAATGTAAACCCGATGCATGTCTATAATACGTACATTTATGTGTTGAGCGCGCGCTGAGCGCGCGAAAAATGTTTAGTTGCATTTTTCGGGCAAGTCATTACAGCCTCCCAAATCAAATTGTGCTCCTGCGCCCATGATTATGACTTAAAAAAATAAAAGCCTGGCAGCGAAAAGTGGGGGAGGGGCATTTTGTATTACGTCCCCCCGATCAAAAAGTGGAGAGGACGTGCCCCCCCAGGATCGACGCCCCTGGATGTGGCCCAGGCCGCCATTTAAGAACCCAGGTCGAAACTCATGGAGTTTGTTGAAGATACGACATGTGTCATTGTTTATCCACAGACACGGTAATGTGCGTAAGTGCCCTCGAAATCATCAGACGACTTAAAGGCTTATTGGTAGGGTTGCTACAGAAGCTTTCTTACACCAGCCTATAACTGTTTCAAGGTGACAGAATTACGATATCAGTTTTGGCTACATGTAGGATACAGCACGAACGTATAATTCATACTTCTGTAGGGCCTACAACGTTTACCTTAATTCCCGTGAGATTTTAATGATATTATTAAATTAATCAGGCACAGGGTTGGGGGGGGGGGGTTAGGGGCACCTGCCCCACTTTTTCAAGGGCTTAAAAATAATAAAAATAACAAAGAATGAGTGAAAGGAAGGGAGACCAGACTAATTAAAGGAGAATTTCAACAGCCTATAATTTTAAATTTTGCACTGTTAAATGAAGGAATACATTACTGTCGAATAACATAAAACTGCTAGAAAATATTTCTCGGCGCGCTTCGCTCGCAGCCAGGGAGAACTGACTAATGCAATTGAAAATTTAGTCTGGCAACGAAAAAGTTTTATCAGAACATTCTCTTACAAGCCATACTATCGTGACTTATTGAAGCTTTCAAATGAGATTTACTGTTAGCAGCACTAACGTACCTCATCGATGCACGATGGTCCTTGCAAATTAGTCTAAAACACTACCCATGTACAGGGAATCGCAATTCTCGATAATTTTTCCGGCGTGCTTCGCATAAGCCTTACATAAATTGACTCTCATTAGTACTGTTGTGCTGCCGTGCGTAAGAAAACTTGGTGGAATTGTCTCGTTGTTACTTGCTGTAGGACAGTTTGAGTAAATTACTATTACCAATACCCTCGCTCCACCTCTCACTGTTCATCAGCTATCACCATTCTCAGCAAATGACGGTTATTATCTTAAAAAAAAATAGTTCATTAGTATTTCAAATTACAACTGAGGGAGAATGATTTTCACAAATAGTCCAGAACAGCCGTAAAAACCGTCCAATCGGTCCCTAGCCTCCGGCTTCGCGCCTTGGGCGCTCGCGATTAAGGCTTCGCCGGCCACAGCTTCCCAAGATGCTTCCTCCAATGAAAATTAATTTCCTGGTATGTCAACTGCCGATGCCCTTGGCCATTCCATCTAAAAACTAACCATGAAACATTTCATTTATTTGCAAAGTATCATATAATCTATAACCTTCAAAATCGACGATACATTATTATTCAACTCAAAAAAGTTGAGGGGACTTGTCCCAGACCATCGACAAATATGAGACATGAAAGAAAAAGGCATTGAACAGGATATAGGTTTCTATATTCTACTTCAGGGAAAAAGCAAGCACCCGGGGAAAGTAAAATTTTTTGTGTAATGAAAAATATTTCATTTTAAATATAAGAAAAATAGTAGGCTACAACGCACGCAGTAATTTCCCCCTCCCCCAGAAATTCTCAAAGCAGCACCGATGGTTGAAAATTTGCCAACTTTTTAAGATTGTTTAGATGCAAGTTGTTACGCACAGGCACGGCCATTTCCGTTACCGTAGTACGGAACAAGCGCTTAGCGAAGGGTAAGGGGGATGGGGGCAAGGGCCATATCCTTGTTTTCTTAGCTTCTTAGCTACTCATATCGCGTCTAAAAAATGCGATTTTTTCAGCGCGGTTGGTGCGCACCCACTATTACTTCTAGATCTCCCATTCTTAAAATTGTTCCAATGACCTTCAAAATAATCCATTCTCCCGACTTCTTCAAGCCTTCTGCATTATAAATCCCGACCAGCTGTTGGTAATACACAGTAAGAAATGGTAATTGTAAAAAAGCTAAATTGTGATTTTTGTGGTCTGTTACCCACCTTATGTTATTTGAAGGTGAAGCTACAATGCATCATTTTTAATGCCCACAATTTTTTAAATACCAATAGCTTCCGGGACTTCTCACCCTGGACCCCCACCGGGGCTCTGCCCCTGGACCCCACCGGGGGTCGTGAGACAGCTCCTTGACCCCCGTCGTTAGGGGGAGGAAGTACTTCCCATAAGGCCTTTGGCACCCACCATTTGGCAGTCCACCCGTTCCACCCGTTCCCCCCCCCCCCCCACTTTCAGACATCAAATCCCGTCCTTGTACCCGGTAATCAGGCCAATGGCTGTTGCGTTTACTGTCGTGTATGAAATGACACGTGAAGTAGGCTACTGTTCATAATGAAGTTTGTGTAATGAATAATGCACGTACTTGATACTCTCGTAGCACCACACACTTTATAAAAGAAGCAGGCCCGAAATTTCCGTATGCCCTTCGCACAATGCGTTCTATGGGAACAGGAATATCCAGTGAGGAGGGTCTTCCTTCACACACACACACAAAATGAAAGTTTGAAAGTGAGATTGCCCAATTGAAGGGCACCACCCTCAAACTTTCTTTAAAGGGTGGACACTACCACAATTTAATTGTTGCCAATAAGATTACAAACGAAAATTCCCTCCTTGCTAAGACTTTATTGCAAGTTGAAACTCTAAGCAGCCGATTATGGTGAAATGAGACAAGATGTGCTAATTTAGTCAGGTGTCGAGATTTTATGGAAATACTGTTTAATCAGGGAGGTGTTACTTTGACAGGAGACACATCTTTAAACCTTTCTTTGAACCTAGCTAGTTGCCGATACTAATCCCTCTTTGAAGTAATCTTCCAGATATAATATGCTTAAAGATACTTAAGAAACTAAACACAACGGTTCCCGTCGTCTGCTAAATCTTGAAGAGCGGCACATGAAAAGTTGCCCATTTATTTTACATTGACAGTCGTTTCAGACGCAAATTAATTTGCGCCTTTGTGGCGCGTTGTGCCCCGTTTAAAAACACCACATTGTCATTCCTTGTTACATTTTGAGCACAAATACACCACCTTAAAGTTGCGAAATAATGCGCAAATTGATGAAAAACCCACAGTAACATATAGCCTCATAGCTCTTTTCCGCATTTGCAAATAGCATGGGCAGTTCTTTTATTACAAGGATCTTTAGACTTTGTCACGAAAAACAGTCGTTTTGGATGTTTAAACATTGGCGCTAATTAGGCTGTCAGCAACTTGCTACACATCAAACCATTGTTCACGATAATCCTATTGTCAGCCTAATAGAGTCGTTGACAAAGGTTGGCTAGGACAGGAAATAGCAGTTATGAGTATTAGACAAAAGAAATAGAGGTTTTGAAGTCCTATCATCTGTCATTACATGATTATCTCCTCACTCTTAATCCGATCAGAGGATTAGAATAAATTACATTTTAAGTTGGATCTCCTGTCAAAGTAACACCTCCCTGGTTTAATCCAAGGAGGATGCTAAGGTACGAAACTTGATTCTCCATAAGAGACTAAAGTGACCTAATAAAAGGAAACAAAACTGCCACCATTTTCCAAGGAAATAACTTGCTTTATATTCTCATAATGGACTAGTACTAGTCACGGCTTGATTTAAAAGGAGTGTTAAAGTTGCGCTTGTGATGCAGAAAACGATTTGCAGAACAGGAAGGTAGGCAATTCAACATCAGGTAGCTGGTGCACTTTGTTCAATTAAACAACGTTAGGTCCTCATAGAAAGGTATTCATAAATTTAGACTTGATAAATAATTTGTTCACGCAAACTTTCCAAATTTTATATGATGCAACGTTTAGCATAACTCTTGTAATGCATCATTATGTTTGCTATTTACAGGCTGTCCTGGAGAGAATGGATAGTTTCATAATGATAAAACTATTTTCACTATTTAAACTATTTTTTAAACACATTATGACCTCCTCTGATGCACACAAAAGGAAACTGCCTGCATTTACAAAATCTTTTCTTCCCCTTTTTTGGAGGGAAGGGGGGGGGGAGGGGAGGAGGAGAAAAGTATCCAACTGAGGAATTTTGAGTTTTCAGGTTCTCACACAGGTTCTTACATAAAATAATGTCCAGTGAAAGCCAACAAGTGTCTGGCTGAAATATAATACCACCCATGCCACCAGTGCTATCCATGAGAGGCAAATTTCTAGCTTCTCAGTTTCATTTATCCCCTAATATTTCATTTAACATTTCTCATATTTTCTATTTCATGATTACTTTAGCTTTCTCAAATGTTGACATTCTCACCAATGGAAGACCAATCCTACTTTCTGCAACATGGGTTTAAAAAAAAGATGTTGAGGTCTGTAGCTTTTAACACAAAGGTCTGGTTTTCATTATTATCAAAGCAAAGTGATTCAAGTTCCTATTTCATTGTTCATCATGGCATAGTACAGAAGAGACTGAAAACAATGTCTTGAAGTAATATCCTCTTTTATTTACAATTTATTTCTTGAAAATAAAAAAATTACCACTTTTACACACACTTCTTTGCAGAAGTTACATACATACACTTCTTTGCAGAAAACAGAAACTATGCATAAGCTTTTCTTGGGCAACAGTAGCACGACCAATGAAAGTGGACCTCAAAGAAGAAAGAAGAGACTTTTAAATTAAGAATCGCTTACATGAAGTATGGTTTTTCCAGCATCATTAATACACTTAACTAGTGTGTTACAGTGATTAACATTTTCTTGTTTTCATCTCGCAGAAGCTACAGAGGGGCTAAGGCCAAACTAATTTGTTGATTTCACGATGAGATGTTACTTTAAATTGAAAATACCTAGCAAATGACACATACAGGGTATGTTACCCATCAGAACTTGAAAAATTTGTTTCTTAAAGGGCACGTTTGCTGAAAGCTTATTTGAGATAGCACTCATTTTGTCCAATTACAATGGTCTCTGCAAACTTCTCCCTTCATGTCCAAGTTGCTTTGAATCAAACAGAGGTTTTCCATGTGACATTACTGGATACAGGAAAAAACCTACGAGTACATGTGTTTAGGAGCTTGAGTGTGTGCGTATATGTGTGTACTACATAGGTAGATCAAATACATAATACATGCACTGTATGATGTTATTCACTGGTGATAGCAATGCAAAACCTCTATGGAGACATTCAAGTCAGTGAATAGCCAAAGCTCTATATCACAACTCCATGGACCAATTCTCTCAAGGAATATAGGTACATAACTGGGCCAGTCTCAATTAATATGACATGGGGTCTCATCTTTCTAAATGTTCTAGCTATAAGTACATGCAGCCTATGACCCTTGAACTAAATGTTTGCACTTTTGATTGCATCGTTGTAATGAACTGTTTTATAAGCTGACGGTTCCTGCAGGATTATCCAATTTGACACCATAAGCTAGCCCCACACCACCAACTGAGTGTGATCCAAGTTAACTGTTGAGACCTAGTTTTCTACATTAAGAAAATGCAGACGACATGGCTGATTACTTCCTTTGCTGTGGTTACACTATGGTAATAAAGAACCCACTTTCAGCTTTGTATACAACTGAAGGTACCTGATTAGTCAACTTGTCTTAACCTTTTGACTGTCATAGTCTCTGGGTTGGCAAAGAAACATGTTTTTCATGACTGAAGGCAATACAACTTAACACTTGCTGTAACTGGTTGTGGAACTTTCTGTTGCAGTCATCAACCAACACATTTACACAACAACTTGCAATGCAACAATGGAGATGAGTAGCATTGGGCAATATTTTAAAGTGTGGAGCTAACATTAAAGTACAGTTACTAGTTGACTTGCTCATTCACCTATGAATGGGTATACTATTGCAATTTTCTAACCTCTGATTAAACATATATGTAATGTATCAAATCATTTAAGATGCAGTGAGGAGGCTATTCCTGGAACTGCTTATCTTATCTCCCTCACATTTTCTGCACACATTTTGCTTTCATGAAATTTTCAAACATACTGACATGCCTTTTTCTTTGACCTCCGACCTTTGATCAAAGATGTCATCTTGACTCATGCACACGTATTAATGATCAGGGAGGCCTAACTACACAAACTAAGTTAAACTGTTTTATTTCTTTTCATTTTTTTTTGGCAAAAGTGATCTATTAGCTAACATCTAACTGAAACTAAAGCAACCACAAGAGTGGTCATGTTGGGAAAAGGTCAGATCACAAATCTCTTAAACTCATAAGCAGACAATGGCACAAAACAAAATACTTATGTTGTTGATCTTTGACATCAAAAAGAATTCATGAACAGATCAACATGGTCAGGAATCTACCTACAAAGTGTGTAGAGGACTGGATGCACAGTCTATAGGAGTTTCCTGCACACTAAGTCCTAGCATTAATGTCAACTTGAGCTTTGACCATAGAAACTGAAATAATGGAGAATGCTGAAACAGTGTATAGCTAAGGGTTCAACCACAAAACTTGTGAGGGCACTTTCACTGTACAGAAAAAGCCAAATGATGTGTCTTTATTAAATACACTGTACAGTTGGACTGTACTCAACATCATTCTATCTGTTTTGTGAACAATTAGGAGTTATTTCCACAACAGAGGTATGGCACGGTGCCCTACTAGGGTAAGTTTTGTTATATACACCTGACTTTGAAACCTGTAGTTCCTCCTCCAATAACTAATGTAATGTTTGTATTTCCCTCAGTTGCTTTCTTGCAATATGGCTACAGTGCAAACTGCAGGACAGCATTCTCCCTTTCTTAAATTTCTATGGCTCTGTGCAACATTTGACCTTTATATTTTAACCTGTGCCACCATAAAGCACATCTCCCAAATGTTAATACAACCTATCTTAACACTGCATAATTCTTTCCAACTTTACAAGTTACTTGACCTTTGAACTGTGGCATCATCAGTAACACCTATACACAAGCAAGTTTACATGGTCAGCTACCTACCCACCAAGTGTGATCAAACTTAATTCTTGAGAGTTCACAACACACTTTTTGCTCACTCACACACACACACATACGCACATTCAATGCCTTACGGGGTACCAGGACAGGACCTGGTAGGGAATGCAAGGGAATTGCAAAGCACCGAAGCTGCCCGCGAAGTATTCGAGGTTTGCTACATGCTTGGGGGCGGGCCGCGCTGCAAGGCAGGCACGTGCAGCCGCACGTAACTTCTCATTGCAGTGGCCGAATTTTCGGGTAGCTACTCCAGTTTCGAGCTCCGCGTGAGCTAGGAAAGACGTGCGAGAGCGGAGCTTGAGCCGACTGTCGCGGTACCCGCTAAGGCCATGTTTGTGAGTGCATGCACGCATACACACACACAACGGCAAGTATCTTCATATTTCTGGTGCTGGTGAAGATACCTCATTCATGTCCTCATACAAATGAGATAATCATCACCTTACAGAGGACAATGCAGACTAAATTGACCACCTTCTATTAAAGACACTGTAATACAGGTTTGATATCTACCATGTGTCACTGGAGTGTAGATTTGGTACAATACCATTTTGCATTTGCAGTCATTGCAAAGAGTTGTAAGAAATCTTTTGAATAACCTTTCACTAGAATGCTCATACCATTTGCCTAATTGTTCCATTAACAAAACAAGTTACAGCTCAAGTCTTACATTCTGTTGTAACTATCATGTAATACATTGCTTTTCTACATAAACTGAGTAACTGAATCAGCAGACAAAACTCAAAAGCATACAGTATATATCTTGAGGTTTCTGCATTTTTTGACAGAAATATAAGTATTTTTTTAAAAAAAGTTTATATCTCCTTTTTAAATAATTTTCCTCCAAAACTGAACAGAGACAAAATCTACGGACTTTTTCAGTTCTTTATAAGCTCAAAATATCAGCTCGCAGTAGCTTGTGCTTAGCAGTATCTTTTAACTAGACTTAAGAAAAAACTTAATTCTAGGCATATGTTTGTAAAATTTGAATTACATTTCCTTGAGAAGAAATTTTAACTTGTGATGCTCTCGTTTAAAATTGGCAGTTGCTAAAAAATACAAGAAAGGAATGACTGTTAGCATCACTCATAAATTTAATCTCATAGAGCAACCTCTTCTTTTTAAAGACTGTACATAAATATTTCCCTTTTACCTTGCTTTGATGTGCCTTCCTTCATTCAAGCAACACTTTATTTCATTGCTCTTCCTTCCTCATTTGCATATGTATCAGTGAATTTCTCCACAAAAGCCGCTGTCTGCTGATTTTCAAACATGACAGCTCACAACTTTTTTCATCTCCCCTCCATTACACTGCCATTCTAGCTAGAGTAAAACAACCTGAAAATACAGATATAACTCAAGTGTATCTTTCTGAGGTCTCTACATTTGACAAATTAATGTGTAAATCCTCACAGCTGAACGCAAAACATATTCCTAAAGTGGTCATTTCCCAAACATGCTACCTCTGTTCCAAAATTGGTGATCCGATATCAAGGTGACTTCACTCTCCACATTTCCGCTTTAATTTCACCACCAACAACACCTTGCAATACTCTTTGTGCAATCAGGAATGAACTCCCAAAGCCTCACAATAGGTCAATCAAGGTGTCATCATTTTGGAAAGAAGCCTGGTTTGACCATTTTGCTGTCATCAAAGTACTTATGATGAAGGGCACCTTTGGCTGATATTCTTTTATCTGGTTCATAGAGTAACATTTGCTGGAAAAAAGAAATTGAATACAATTATCCAAAACTGAAGATGAAGAGAAAATCCACATTACCATACCAACTTCATGGTGAATACCCTGCAGGCAGAAAAATGCAAAAATTTAGTGGCCATGATCTTTTTGTGTAAGTAAACACAAAGAGTTGGGTGGTTTACTAGATATCAAAAGCCAGTGCAAAAATCCCTCTTAATCCTGCATTAAACCAGGATCACAAGAGAGAAATGTCACTTACTGGTCTTGGTCATGAATGGGTGATCCAGATATCAAACAGTAAGCCAACACACATCTTTACCAGCTATGTATACACATCGTAGATTGCAAGAAGTTTTAAATGTCCTCCCATAACCAAGGAGATGAATTTCTAATCTATGGAAATTTGCCCAATTTTTTTAAAGAATTGTATACTTCCTAAACTGAATTGCTTTCAGCAGGGTATCTGTGGGGCCTTTGACTAATACAGGGGTTTGATCCCCAACATTGAAGGGTATGATTCAGTAACACAAATATTGTTACATAAAAGTACTTAATAAGGGGGTATAAAACCATCTCAAACTAAGGTGACTCCATTTACACTTTCAGTGCTTGAAGGTACAGTAACATACAGGTACATAGCTAGCTTTGAGGAAATCAGAATACTTTTGGGACTATTACATACTTTCCCTATTGGACTCAGCATTACCTGCTTTCCTTTAAATCTTTGACGAACTTCGCATTTCAAAAGCTACACCTGGGTTCTTAACTTTGAAGCAAGTTAAAAATATTTAGTCCTAACTTAGAATGGTTTCCTGTTCATTCCTGAAGACTGATGGTTATTTTTCAAAGTGACAACTACTTGCAGTGTTTGCACTAACTAAAGGTTTTAAATTGTAGGGCACCCCAACTTAAGTCAGATAATTCAAAAAAAAAAGAAAAAAAAAAGGAAAGATCTATACCCCAGACATATGTTTGTTCTTAAATGTTTTCCAAACAATAAACCATGGATAACCAAAGAAACTAAACAAACCATTAATGAGAAAAAGCATGTGTTTGGGACTGGGAACAAAGATAAGCTGAAGAAGCTCAGAGATAGTTAAATAGGGCCATTAGAAAGGAAAAGTTGCGGTTCAAAAAGAAAGTTGAGAAGTATTTTCCTGACAACATGTCACAGGTATGGCGGGGGAGGTTGCGATTAATGAATGGTTATACCACGGGAGACAACAAATCTTGTCAATTGCTTGAAGTATCCACTAGCTATGCCCATGACTTAAATATACTTTTAATAATCAGTTTGATGCTTGGACTTCTCTAATGAAATTAATAACTTCCGTACCCAGCTTACGCATAACCCTGATCCCTTCCTGGTCATTACTGAGGACTTGGTCCCGCATCAGTTTGCCAAAATTAACCCATCTAAAGCTGCTGGTTCAGACAGGCTTTCCCCTCGTGTTTTTAAAACTTGCTCTGGGAAACTGGCACGTATTTCCATTTACATTTTCAATTTATCTTTTATTACTCTAGCCATACCAGAAATCTGGAAGCAGTCTTGCATTATTCCAGTTCTGAAGTATTCCACAGTCTCATTCTTGAACGATTTACGCCCAGTAGCGTTAACTTCCGTTGCCCTGATGATCTGTGAACATTTTGCGTTAAATTCCCTTAGGTCATTGGTTATTTAGTCATACAGATCCCTTACAGTTTGCCTACTCCAAAGGTAGATGCACTGAGGATGAAATACTATTCTTACTCGATACATTATATTCCCACTAGGGAAACACTAAATCTAGGGTCTCATCTTGCATTATGTACTTTGACTTCTCATCTGCCTTTAATACGATACAACCCCACCTTCTTGTGGAGAAATTGATGAAACTGAATGTTATCCCACATAATGTGATCAGGTGGATTTTAGATTATCTCTCCGACCGCTCACAGTTCGTTAAGTTAAATACTGTTACTAAATCAAGTGTTGTATTATCAAACATGAGTGCCCCCCCGGGAACGGTGTTGTCCCCCTTTTTATTCACTGTGTACATGTCCACTTCTTCAAAAATGTTCCATCGTAAAATTTGCTGACAATACAGCTCTTGTCGGCCTTGTTGTCAATGATGATGATTCCATGTATCTAGATCAAGTGAACAAATTTGTGGCCTATTGTAATAAGAATTCCCTGGAATTGAATGTTAAGAAAACTAAAGAGATGATAATTGATCATAGAACAAAGTACCGTGCATCTTTAAACCCTGTTGTTATTAAGGATAGCCCTATTGAGAGAGTTTCAGAGTACAAGTACCTGAGGGTAGTAATTGACGATAAATCGCACTGGAACAAGCGTGTTAAATTTGTTGAGAAGCGTTTAAGACCCCGCCTCTATTGTTTACGTAAACTGAATTCTTTTAGTGTAAGTCCAGATACTCTTGCCACTTTTTATAATAACTATTATCTGCTCTGTATGAACATACTGCATGGTGTGTTGGGCAGACAAAACACAATATGAAAGTCATCCATTATATTATTAGATGTGCAGAAAAGATTATCAATAAACATCTACCCGAAGTTGATGAGGTCTACGAGTCACAGGTCTGGCATAAGTTAAAGTCACTGTGGAACGACAAGAATCATCCTCTTTTTGATAAAGTAAATGACCTGCTCATCAAACATAGTGATGGACTTTAATAGACCCATCCGTTCTATTACCAACCGTTACCGTTCTTCTTTCCTCGGTACGGCAATCACGTTACATAACTTGGATTTTAGTAGGTAGTTTTACTCTTTTACATGTGTGTTTATTCTGTACATCACTTTCTATACTCTTATTTGTTTATGTTTGTAGCTGTTATATTGTGAGTTTATCATTTTATTTGTTTGTCGTTTTACTGTTCCTATACTCTTATCTGCTTATGTTTGTAACGTTTATAATGTGAAATTTATCGTTTTATTTGTCTGTATTATTTTACTGCAGACGTGATTTCGGTTTCGCAATTCTCTAAAAACCGAAAACCAGTTAATAACCTATCGTGGTGTGGCTTCCGTTTCAAAACTTTATTCTGACACACATTTCACACTTTTCCCCTTCCAAGACCACTACCCTTTTTGGAACAAATTTATGGAACTTTGTCAATCGTGCAAGGTATGTAACTATGTATGTAATGCCATTGTACTTTTTAAAAAACTAGTTTTGATTTAACCAGAATGCAAAAATGCATTGAGGTTTCGATGATGCATATGTTTTATTCCCAATAATGCCATGTTATCCCA
>WURT03538855.1:5741-21233 GCA_009936505.3 Holothuria glaberrima | reverse complement strand
TAAGGGAAAGCTGTGGTGACTAAGTGTAGGGGTAACATTTCCTTTCCTTGAAAAATTCTTGTTTAGTTAGGTAAGGTTGCTTAGATCCAAAATGCAGGTTTCGTAGCAAATTATGCAATTATTTACATGCATAGAAATAATCATTCTCTAGTGATATCATGGCTGTGGTATGGTAACACCGCTTGTTATAAAATGTGTAACGACAAATAAATACTACGAATTGCTCTAAGATTCTCTACTGACGCGGGGTCCCTGAAAAAGTCGGAGCTGTACATTTTTCGGAAAAGCGTTTTGGTTACAATAATGTTTTATTGCCCCAATAATGGCTGGTTATAAGATACGGAGAGTGAACCTTGAAAAATGAGCGAGAAGCTCGCCGAAATTTTGCATTGAAAATCGTGCCCGTAGCAAAATTTGACTTTGCACTGACACACTTTTAATTCCTAACAAAAGGCATCAGCTAATTGAAGGCGAGTCTTCCCCCTGAATTCCACTACTTTGCATTCTAGCAATGCCCTACTCCTCCATAATGACTCTAATGAACAAGAACAATCGGCGCAATTGTAGAACCCTCACCTTTGAAGAATGCAAAGATGTCAAGACGTTATTGATAGTACTTGCTTTACCTGCAATCGGTGCCACATATGCTACCTTTTGAAGTAATATTGTGTTACAAAATAACGTATTTTTAGGATCTATGAAAAAAATTGGCATCTGTGAGGGGGGGACACGGCCCAACGTCTCTCCCCCCGGGTACGCCACTGAACACGGCCACGCGGCGGGGCTGCACAAGCGCGGAGCGCGAAAATTTTATTTTTTACTTTGATTACTGATATGTACAATGAACTCAATGCTCATTTCCATTCTTGAAGCAAGGAATATTACACGTGTAATCCCAATTTCTTACACCTTGAATTTACTTAGCCTAGCTTTTTTCTGTGCATCAGTGTAGCGAAACCCACTTTTGGTCGGGGTCCCAGGCTCAGCACAGTCCGAGCCCATAGGAGTAACGCCACTGTGAATAACCAATAAGTTAAAATAAATCACCACAAATCTCCGCGACTTCATAATCAGATGATGCATTGACTGTTTAGATTTCCAAAAAAATGACGCAAAAAGTCAAATTTAGTGCGTCGTACGACAATGAGTCGCTATTTACAAATTTTTTTTCATAAACGATTTTTTTAATTGACTGAATAACGGATATGATAGTCATTTGTTTTAATATAAATACTGAATGATAGGTGCTATAACTTTAAGAATGATATTCATTATTTTAATTCTCTGTCTTTCACTTTTTGGACGTTTTTATTGCATAAAAAATTATTCATGGCAAAATTATTGGGGGGCTGCAGCCCCCCTAGCCCTCCGGTTCCGACGGCCCTGTTCCAGACGGAGTATATTGATGCAGTCAGAGTGCCCCTCCCACCTTCACTTTATCAGAATGATGGTGTACTCTTTTTGCAAATTTATTTTACAAAAAATTACACGTGGGATATCATTAAGGTGCAATAATTTCATATTCTTAAAAGTAGCATCGTGAGGTCACGCAATACTGGATTAGGGTAAGTTGCAATGAAAAAGTACCAGTCTTACATGGATCTATGTTACGCTGTGTGGGTTATGGAAAGAATATAAAAAGAAAATAAAACTCTGGGTGAATCACATTGAGTCACAGTTTGAATACCATCATGATGTTTTAGTGCGTTCAGTTGCATTTTCTCTCAAACGTGGTAGTAAAAAAAAAATTCAGGATTTTCAAAAAAGGAGGGGGCGGGCCAAGGCCCCCCTGGATCCACCCATGCTGCAGATGCTGTAATTTTAGGTTTTTACATTTTGTCACAGATCCGATACAAGAAGGTTTTGAACATGGTGATCATGATTTTCATCTGTACCACTTTAATAATGACTGTACGTTGCAAGGTGTCACTGACCTGAAGTATGAAATCATTTTTTTTCAAAGGTAGGCTTACCGAGTGTAAAAATAAAAATGAATTGATTTGCCAAACTATTATGCTTTAATTTTATTCTCAAAAAGCTATGCCGTAAGGTTTCAAGCCAATAGACATCTGCTCATACAATAATCTCAGGCTTTCCGTTAAGATACAAAGTACTCTGAGCAGAAGATTAAAGATAATGCTAGTTTCAAGACAACCTGACAGTTCAAGCTACTGTTATGCCTACGAGATGAAAGGATGTAAATACCCATGGATATATCTACACTGATCCTTGGCGGATGTCATGGGCATGTTACACTCTAAGCAGTGGAAGATTTCACTAATTATACAACAATTGGATCTTGTATATAAAGGTAAATGAGATTATATGAAGAAATCCTGAGATCATGTCTACCGTCTTAAAAGTGTATTTCTGTGCCTTCAGGAGGTTATGTCGAAAGTATGAATTTGAGTTTTTTACGATGTAGGGTAACGTAAGCGCTGAAATCTATCTAAGATTCTACATCAGGCTGATCATGAACACCGGATAGATTTGCTTCCTCTTTGCAACTAGTGCTCAGAGGGTTACGAAGCCCAATTCTGCTTCGAGGCTGCTATACCTTCCTTTTTATCGGCCATAAAACAAAATGAGTTTTTTTATTCTTGACCCACAAGTAAAACTTGGAACCATCTTACAAAATGTTTCCTGAGAACTTTCAGATTGCTTAAAGTCAAGGCGTGGGATTGTTTATTTCTCTCTTCACCACACAGAAGTTAGTTAGTTAGATGAGGTTTTACGGCTCAGTTTCTAACCACTTGGTTTAAATCGGGACGGCCAAGGCCTTCTTTCTATCGATGGTCATCAAAGTGGTTATCTTGGATGGAATAATTCAGATTTTAAATTCACAATATGATTGTAAACACTGTTTTGCGTACGCAGTGTTCCTCTCAAGGGGGTGGGGATGCAGTAAATTGAGTGATCGCAGGCCTGCGGGAGGGGTGTCCCCTGCCCTTTGAAAATTTTTAAAAAGTTTGGTATCTTTACATGCAATCTGGTGGCACATATGCTCCTTTTTTAAGTAAAATTTGTGTTACAAAATTTGCGTTGTTTTAGGAACTAAAAGAAAAGGGTATCAGTAATCGCCGACCTGGGGGAGGGGGTCCAAGGGAAGTGGGTGCCTTCCTCCACAACCCTCCCCTTTGAACATTTTTGAAAAATTAGGTGTCCTTACATGCAATCTGGTGCCACATATGCTTCCTTTTGAAGTAAAATTTGTGTTACAAAATTTTCGTATTTTTAGAAACTAAAACAATTGCCATCAGTGAAGGGGCTTTGGGAAGACAACCCCTCCCCTTAGGAAATTTTTGAAAAAATAAGGTGTCCTTACATGCAGTCTGGTGCCACATATGCTACCACTTGAAGTACAATTTGTGTTACTTTATAACGTATTTTTAGGATCTAAAATAATGGCATCCGTGAGGCCCCCAATGCCGCCCCCCTGCGTACGCTACTGGTAAACAGCCATCATGACATAAAGGGCAGTGCAATTTCTCAGTGTAAGGGAGTGTAAGAAAAACTTACATTTTATGAATAGTACAGACATTGTCTGAAAAGAAGTACGTGCGATTATAAATAATCCGTGAGCCATCCAGTCACAACATTTGGTTGTGTAAAACATAAAATAGAACAACAGAGTTGCACACGCACTTTGACGCGCCTCTGTTGTCATTTATCTCGTTACACCCAGTGGTTACAAATGAGAGTGTATAGTTAAAAAACTGAAGAAACTATATAGCGATGTTTCCTTTGTCTTTTCATAACAAATAACATTTTTGTTCCCTTCTTTTATGGGAGGGGAGCAGTCGCACAACCGTATTTTCACACATAAGATAAATATTACAAATTGACAATTACTTCTCATCTAAGGATAAATTTTATGATGTTTCAGAACATGGACATTGCATTTCTAAGGTAAAACAGTTCACTGACTTTTTGTGTAATCTGAAAAAATCGTAATCAAGTCTCCGAAAAGTACAGAACCTTTCAAAAGGAGTCGAACTATTTTGAAGACCAAACACAAACGGCTTCACAATCGTCTAATAGAGATATTTAAACACGCTATTTTTAAACAGGAAAAGACTAGTACGAAACTGAGTCTTACTTAGGAAGTTTTGACCGTGACATTAGAACAGGTATATTTTAATTGAGATACATGTATCAATTAAAGGAATTTCGTTAGAACTTTCCTCGAAAATGTGAGCATTTGCTTCCTTATTTGGTCGTGAAACATTTTAATTGTTGTATTGTTTGGTAATACATAAACCTGTCTCCCTCTTTACGCTCCACGAAGACAAATGTCACAGCAACAACTGCATATTAACGTTAAATGACGTTTTAGTGAAGAAGCTCAATGTATGATTCTACCAGTGAACTGGTGTTCATATCATGTAAGAACTCAAATATAAAAGAACAATTTTTCCAGATAAAAGTCATCAAACCGTTACAGTCGTGACAATAAGGGGAAAAAGCCCGCAGGTAATTTTTGACCAATCGATTTATTTATTTAACAAGCGTCTTTAGTAGTATTTAATGACTACTTCCAACGTGGCTGATGCAGAGCAGTTCAAGTAAGAGTCTCAGGTTGTCTCTGAGGGTGCATCTCGTATTTGCGATATATTTTTACTAATCTATGATATTGTGTTTCTTTGAGGTTGTACTGAAACAACCATCTCATAGAATTTACTTCATGACTTTTTGAATGCTTTAAAAACAGTCTTTTCTTATTAATTACTGAAAGCGGCGTAACAATTAAACAAAGAAGCATTGACTACCCATTTTGTCAAGGATGGTTAAAAGTGTTGAGATAAAGGCTTATCCGACATATCTGAAGTAAAGATTGGTGTGCCTCTAGAGTCAGGAAAATGCTGTACAGTTTTTGATCCCTTTCCGAAGGCAAAAGGAATCAATGCACTCACGCTGGTGTGTATGTTTGTATGTATGTATGTTGTGACGCTTGCCTTGTAAACACGATATCTCAAAATAGCAATGATGGATATCTATCATAATTGGAATATAGAATATTCATATTAAGAGAGAGATCCTATGGTTTTGGTGGAGGTAAAGGGTCATGCAAGGTTCATAGAGGTCAAAATCGGAAAAACTTGTAACCATGATATCTCTACTTAAGAAACATGGGTGCTAATCATCTTTTGTGTGTTGATACGTTATAGTCAGAAAAGGAACCCTTTTTGTTTTTGGTAGGGTTCAAAGCTTATCTGAGGTCACCAGAGGTAAACATACGAGATTCTTGAAACTTCTTATAAACACGATATCTCAAGATGCCAACGATGGACACTTCTCATACTTGGTTTGTAACTGTTATCACATTGAGAGGGAGCCCCTATTATTTTCAATATTGGTCAGAGGTAAAACAAATCCAAAACCTTTCAAGTCACGATATTTCAAGACAGAGGTTATTGATACTTTCATACATGGTATACAGATGTGTTACATTATTATAAGGGGGACCCTATGCGTAAGTTGGAGGTCGAAGGTCACCTGAGGTCTTCAGAGGTGAAATCTACGAAAACCTCGTAAACTAGATAGACAGTAAACGGCACCTTCAAATTCTAACCGACGTTTCGTGACCAACACAAAAGTTAGAGCTTCCTTTTTTAGCATTCCAAAGAAGATTATAGGAATATCTATTTTTCACAAGCATTACTGTTTCTGCAATGATTCTTACATGAATTACCTAATTATGAACACTTATGAACACGTGTAAAGTATGCTGTGATAACAGTATGATTAGATATACCATTCTCTAAACCAGTTCTTTGATGGCCCAGTGTAACAGCGCTCGGTTTCTCACACAAACAGCCAGGGTTAGAACCCCTTCCATGACTCTCTCTATTTTCTCTCTTTTTTGTTACTAAATTATTAATAGGGTTCAAAGGTCAGCAGAGGTCGAATTGTTTAAACATCGTAAATATGACATAATAAAGAAGTATAAATTTGAGGGATAAACCTCAGTGCAATAAAACACCCCCTTTTGGCGAGGAACCACTAAGCCCATGGGCATATCAGTTCTATATATACTGCCTAAAGTAGGTGGATTCCCTAAAATTCGGTTAAAGATATACCAAAGCAGTGTTCACCACGAGGGGTTTTAGGGGAGCGGCCCGCCCCCGAGTGAAAATCGCCACCCCCTGAAATAGCAACCCCACTAAAAAAATCCTCCCCCTACAAAAGCTCCGTTCGGCCGCCGAAAAAAGTTGACAATAGGCTCCTATTCTTTCAAAGTTAGGCCTAACGTAAAGTTCGATAAAAACGTCTCGAAAGCTACCGCCCCTCTCCTGAAAACCCATGGAGAACACTGCTATGGTACTGACGTAAAATGCAAACGTTATTGATAATATCTTGTAACTATCAATTAGTTACCAATGTTCAGTAAATGACATAGTCTGAGCATTTTACAATTAGAATTTATCCCTGAACTCCGAAGACTAACGAAATATCCATGCAAACAATAATTGAAAAGTAAAGAGTCGCCTTCCGTCAGAATATTTATGTTTATATTATCTTACGAACCCCCGAGGTGTCTGCGACCTACAAAAAAGGGGTACGTTATAGTTTGAATCGATGGGAGAATAACCATTTATTAACACGTATCCAATGTTTTGAGTAAAACATTTCTCTCTTTAACTGAATAATAAGAAAGTACTTTCAATATCATTATTTTAACAGATACTGTCTATGCAGGGAGTACCTCTCGTCACTGCGAAATAGCAAAGAAGCAAACGATCATATATTTTATATATTACCACATGCAACCTGGATTGCAAAACACTTTTGTAAAAGCTTGTACTGTTACAAGTAATGACTTCACGAAAATGAGAATAACACTAAAAGCAATCAAAACAGACTGAAACAGACTGAACATCTGACCAATTACCCACCTTTAAGTCTGTAGAGAGGGTAAGGAACTCATTTTTACTTGCCGCATATTGCTTTACTCCTTAAATTATTCTAAGGCACTAACAAAACCATTCGAAAAGCTATCTGTACCGTTACATTCCATAGATAAGAGGTTGGCATTTCAGAATGCCAACGATTTCAGATATAAACTTAGGTGGATAGTCGCATCCTTGCGCTATGTTTGTCTTGTTTGCAATAAAGATTCACTAACCATTTCCTTTGTTGAACTAACAAAATTGATAAAACATTAAAAAGTAATAAATTAAAAACCTGAAGGTTGCTTTTTGCTATCAGTATAGTGAGTTGTTGGCTAGGTTGACGTTTATTTGATATTGTAGGAAAAAGGCAATGATATGTCTCAACAGGGAGTAGATAGAAAATAGTTTTATATTTTTATATTAAATGTTTCTCCGATAAATTGATAAACTTTCATTCTTCCAAAGAGATTACTCATTACAAGATTTCTAAATCTTGCATCATTTGAACATTTAAAAGTTTGGGTGAGCAGGTTTCTTCTCTTTGGAATCTACCTTATTTTATATCGCCACTTATTTCTTTTTGGTAAAAAAAATGAATCAAAAGATGTGAATGTTTTTCCACACGCAATATTCTTCTTTGTAAGTTTTGTATACTTCCTCATGCTGCCTCTTTTACAGCTGTAAAATACGAAACACGATCAATACTCCATGTGTAGACGATGCAGAAGAAATATTAAAAGTAAAAGATCTGCACTATAAAAATAGTTAAATTAAAGTTAACCCCCATGAGTAAAGCACGTTTTCCTTTTAAGGCAAGGAAATTATTTCCTTTTCAAAACATGCTGTGATAACTTTTATTAAAAAATCTCTCGTGTGTTTTGAGACAAGTTTGACACTTAACTCAAAGTACTCAGTACGTGTGGGACAGTTTTCAAATTAGAAATAATAAATGTCAATAATCATACACACAGGGGAGGTATTTGTAGTTAGACACTGTGGGATCATCTTGGCATAAACTTTTTGACGGAAGGTTAGATATGAATGGGGAAGCACTGCCTGAGGTTGAGGGTAACCAATACATATCCAATACATAATAGGAAAATTGTTATAAATCTTTATATATTGAATCAGATTAGAAATCGTTTAATTTGGAACAGTTAAGTAGTTTTGAAATGGAAATATGAATGCAGGTATCATCATTGGTTCTGAAAGCGTGACGGAGCTTCACAAACTTAACACTTCAATGCCTAATAATTTCTGAATGAAAAACTATAATAACTAAGTTGCAAAATCGTTTTAAGTATCATATTTGTATCCATGGTTTAGAGCTACAATATTGAACCAAGCAAAATGTGCAGCGATTTGTAATTTCATACAGGTGCTACGCTCATTCCCTTCTTTAGTTTGTTTTTTTTATCATATCAAGACGTAAGTTAAATGTATAAACAGATAAGTATGACCTTAGAAGGCTGGACAATTTTTTTGCTATTTTTAGAGCGGAGGCCATTTGGAAGACATTCTATGTCTCCCTACTGTTTTAGGTACTATTTCTAGACATTTTTCTGTCCGAAATAGTTTTAGAATGTTTTTATGGAATCTAAATATAAAATTTGATAGTTTCAGGGTTAGGGGTTAGGAAATTAGGTTAGAAATTAGTGTGTAAGTCAATGAAAATGTCTCCCAAATGTGCACTTTGAATGTACATATATATATATATATATATTGGTTTAGAATCACGGTTTTATCCATTATTGTACTTCTTTTCACAGTGTATATCCTTTTTACCCACTGGTTGGAGATTCGACACCACTACCCTGGCTTCCCTACTGACCTCCAGGTTACAGCACTAAACAGTGGCCATTTTCCAGTCCTTCTAATGCATGTTAATACAATCATGATACGATCTTTCCCTTTTGATTCTTGCCTAATCTATGCAGTCACGTGTGCATGTGTGTGTCTCTTTGTGCACATGTATGCATGCATGTGTGTTTGTGAAGCTTATCTTGGAAACACGACATCCCAAGATAGCAATGGTGGATTCTTTTCATAGCTACTACATATGTTTATCATATTTGTAAAAGAGTTGTAGGTGGAGGTCAAACGTATTTGAAGCCAACAGGTTAAAAACCTAAAAAAATTGAATGCACGATGTCTCGAGGCAGAAAGAGGGCATACATGTCAATCTTAAAATATTGATGGGTAATGGTAATTAAAGGAACCCTAACGTTTTTGGTAGAGGTTAAGGTTATCTGACATCACTAGAGGTTAAACTACGAAAATCGAGAAAATTGGTTATTAACATGTAATCTCAAGAGAGGAATGGTGGGCACTGTTCAGACTTGGTGTAAAGATTTGTCATATTAAAAGAAAGATACCTTTTGGTTTTGGTTCAGTTCCAGGGCTATCATCTAAACTGGGTGGGTTCGTTGCCAGCGTAATGGGAGGGATGAAGTTTTGTACCATTCCAAGGATAGAAGAAAAGAGAACAAAACATATTTTCATGACCACAGCGTTAGTGAATTCACAAGTAATTCCAATTTTAACTAATATGAAAGTCTTGTCCAAAAGTAAGAACCCTGTTGTTTTTGTGATGGTCAGGGGTCAAAATAGGTCAAAAATTAAAACCTCTGAAACACCATGACTCAAATAGGGGTTCCTGAATGCTTATCATGCTTGGATTGCGTTTTACGTGAGAAAATAGCCATGCTGTTATTTGAACAAAGATCCACAGGCGGTGAAACTACGAAAACCATGCTTACTGAGGTATCTCATACTTGAATGCCACGTACTAATTACAAGAACTCTTTTGGTAGAGCTAGGTGAAAGTTCATTTGGAGTCACTAGATGTCGTATGGTGAAACCTTGCAAACACGATAGATCGAAAACAGATCGAAAAGGGTAATCTTGACGGATCTTATAGTTTGCATTCGGATGCCCCCTTATTGCGTTCATTAATTCAAATGTTTTGGTCTTGGTCAAAGGTAATTTCAGGTCATACTGTTAAAAGCTGTTATGGAAACGTGAGGGATCTAATACGCAGCAGGTGGACGATCCATGTGGTTTACAAGAACCCCATTGTTTTTGGCGGTTAAAGGACACGTGACGTCACCGGATATCAAGTTGTGAAAACATCCCAAAACATGATATCCCAAGAACGAAAACCTTGAGGAATAAATCTTGCGTGATAACAGTTTCTGTCAGCCGGCTGCAAATTCTTTACTATCAAGGCGGTGAGTTGCGGAAAATGCAAATTGTGAACTGATCCAGAAGATGCACTGCTTAATCATATTTTCATTTTTTACTTACTTTGCAGTATCTCAGATGCCATCCATTACTTATTCCCAAATGGAAGCAGAGTATTTACTGTTCCCTTTAAACTTACAACAAATAGAGTGTTTCATCATAGTGATTAACTAAAGCAGTATAACCGAAATATCATACACACATTAATTCGTTTAAAGTATCTGACAAAATAAAGCGGGATCATTTAGTTTTGCAACCCTCGATAGAACAAGTGAGAGTTCTCAATCTCATTATCAATCGTTAATCACATTTAGAACAAACATGAATATAGCGGAGCAATACTCATCGCACTTCGAAGAAAAGTTCGTTGAGGTTATTACCGCTTACTATCAGCAGTTAGTTTTTGAGCTAATTGTAGATTAAATGTACTAAACCACCAAAGAAGTCAACCGAAGAACAATTTTTGGTTTAAAAAAAATTCTTGACTGAAAACCAATATTCTGCTTGAGACTGAAAGTAACAAGACTGGATCCTGTTTAATGTCACGCACGGCTATTTTTTCTCTTTGAAATTTTAAATTGTTAATTGGCTTTCACGAAATCTTAATTATAAAATCTAATGGAGAAATTTAATTGATACGCTCTCCTTGTAAAAAACATTTACATACTGAAGATAACGTAGTTGTAAAACCTCATAAATGTAACATGTGAGTGAAACATTGCATATGTCACTGCAGTCACGTTTTTATTTGATTTCCATGATAAACAGTTTAAAGAATTAAGGCAAACTTTCATACAAACATATATAGGAACAAAAGCCAACGGGACAGGGTAAAGTTAGGAAACGTAATGACAGTTGAAACCTATATAGCCAAAATATTTTTGAAATTATGAAAGACTGCTCTCTAACGCATGAAAAGTGGTCAAGCTATTGGTTACCTAACCTAACGTCCATTGCTGGATATCTGTTTTTCAATTCTAGTCCATATACCATTTCTCATTGTCCTTGGGAAATAGATATTTAATATATAGGCATATCTTATGAATAAGCTATTTATTACTCTTCTTCAAACGAGAAATCTTGTACTGAAATTGTGTACCTAAAATGGCCTGGTATTAACATCTGTAAGTCTATCGTTTTGTCTAAAATTTGTTTTACTATCAAAATTTTTACATCTGACAAATCCGTTTACGGATAACGTGGCAGTACTAAATATTCAAAACATGAAAAACAGTTGATATTACTTCCACTATTGCAGATTGCTATCTGTTCCTTTTGTCCTCGACCTTACAATTTCAAGATTCTTGTTCATTTCTCAGTTTTCATCAAACACTCAAACCAATTCCTTCCAGAAATGCGTCTGGATGGATAACTTCATCATGTCAATTTTACGTCCAATAAGCTTGACGTCAGTACTTCTAATATTTCGGACAGCACTTATCGTCTCTTCACAAAATTCGGTGAGTTTAATTTTCCTTTTCAGAAGAAATTAATAACGAAACTTTATTTGAAAAGCAGGTTTTTCCATTTATTTTAAGGGCGGCAAAAACTATAATGATTTATAAGTTGAAATAGATTACTTTTCGTCTGCTTCCTTCTAACTGTGACACAATAACGATCTGCTTGTTTGTGTAAATTCAGTTGATCAGTCTAAAAAGGCATCAGTAACAAAACTTTATCCCTTTGTGACCCGAAAAGCAGGTTTTATCTTGCAGTATAAATACTGAATAAACTTTGAAGTAGAGTGATTACAGAATTAAAAGACTGTTTAGACTGAAAGGTGTTTTTTAAAATAAAGAAGATATTCAGTAAAAGTGAAAAAAAAAATAAGTTCTCTTTTTCTTGCATTTCCCTTGCATGTCGTTGAAGAATCATTTTACTCTTCTTGTTTGGGTGAATTACTGTAGGAAAACTGAACTTTTTGCAGGCATTATATTTCTTCTACGAAAGACCAGCTTACCCAAGGGACTGCAAGGAAGCCCTAGACTCTTGCCATTACCAAAGGTTAAGTGGTGTTTATGCTATTAAACCAGATGGTTACCACAAACCTTTTGAAGTGTACTGCGACACCACATTCGACTCCGGTGGCTGGACGGTAAGTAGCCAATTATTCTGATACTTATCTCTTCTAAGGGAAGGAAACTACAACTTAAGTTAATGGCACTACTATCATCTCAAACGAGTCAGATGGGAATACTGGAGTTCCCCCTCGGTTCCTTTAAAAACAGGGACAGGGTCAGTAAAGTACTGTGAGGGACATGCACTGGATATGGTGATTACGTTGTGGTTTACTATAAATACTGTCTTTATATTTAAGGTTATACTACGTCGTATTGACGGGTCTGTAACCTTCCAACGAAATTGGCTGCAATACAAACTCGGGTTCGGATTCTTGTCACAAGAACTTTGGATTGGTACCGAGAAGTTATCATATCTGACCAACCAAAATACATATGAACTTCGAATCGATTTGACCTATTTCGATGGCAGGTCAGCCTACCTTATTTATAAATATTTCCGAATATCTGATGACTTCAGCAACTACAAGCTAACTTCACTGAGGTTTTATGCGGGATCAGCTGGTGAGAGTCTTTTTAATTTTTTCACTTCTTCTTATCTGTAAGGTCCCTCTAATTTTTCAGCCTCTTCCACACTATGCTACTGACTGTAATCAGACCGTATCGTTGAGAAGGATGATTGGCAGGATATGGTAGGGTTCAGAAAGGATACTTGGCTAGCAAGGGTACTTTCACAACCAAATTGAGGAACTAGTTGGCAAAGGTTGCAAGTTGGTAGATGAGCTTTCCAAAGTTTCTAAGAGTAATTCCAAAAGCTTAGTGAGTTGGTTGATTTATACGTACAATTTTCGAACACTTTTATAGGTTTTTGATACTCCAGTAAGCTGATTCCATTTCTATGCTCTCTAAAACTCCTCTGTTTGCTGAAATGAGCGTGGAGGTGTCCCCATAAAAAAAGTTAGGCAGGAGGATAATGGGCCTTCAGATTCTTACAATTAGTTGCAAGTTGTCAAAAATTAACAAGGGGGGGGGGGCTGTTTCGCAAACAACTGTTTCGTATCGTATCGCATACTTTAGAAGTCGCGATGAAACTGCTGAAAATATGGATCAAAATTGTAAGTGAACAATACCGTTTTAACTTGTATAGACTTTACAGGCTGTCCGACTAATATGGAATATGGAACTTGTACATGTCAGTTTTCGTGTGAATGTATTCAGGAATGTCTGCCATGTTCCCAGGAAGAAAAGTGTTTTTGCCCCAACGGATTCTATCTCAAAGGAGCAGAATGTGTACGGCGGGAAGAATGTGGCTGTATTGTTGACGGGAATACCATTGGGGTAAGTTACCTTCAAGTTCAAACACATTAGTTAGATTATAATGCAATCCTCATAGGCTGTAAATACTCCCCAATGGTTGAACGCGTAACAAAATTCAAGGGAATTACAGATACATTTTTTAGAATGAAAAAATAATATCTTTAAAACTACGAAATCAACTAAGTTCGTTGAAATGAATATAAAAAAATAAAAGATTGTTCTCTTTTGCAAAACTTCCAGGAAGGACTATGGTACGTGGTACCGGGATGTACGAGGAGATATATCTGTTTTAACGGTAACCTAATATGTGATAACAATTACCAGTGCGGTGAAAATGCAGTTTGTGAACGACGAAACAATATTCTTGGGTGCTATTGTAACACAGGTTTCCTTGGTGATGGGGTTATGTGTAGGACGACCTGTCCAACGAATACAGAATATGGAGTTTGCACTTGTCAGACACATTGCCGAGACCCCAATACCTGTCTGCCGTGCGCGCAGAGTAAAACGTGCTATTGTACCAATGGGTATTTTCTCGAAAACGGCAATTGCGTACGACCTGATCATTGCGGCTGTCATGTTGACGGAATAGTTATTCCAGTAAGTTACATCTTGACTTTCATACACTTATAGTGACTTACTTACAAGAATAAATGAAAGGTCAAGAGAAAAGGAAACCCGTAATTAATTTGTTTGTTTGGAGATGTGTATGAAAAAGTTAATGTTATCGCATTTACTACCATTTAAAAAACCACTGTCCAGTTGAGTGTCTAATATAAATTCCTAACGATTCTTGCTATGTACGATATTAAAAGAATATCATTTTCACTTGATATACAATTTTTAGGAAGGACAAACTTATACGGCCCCAGGTTGCTCAAAAATGTGTACCTGTACCAATGGTCAACTTGGCTGCAATAACAACTACCAGTGCAGTTCAAAAGCAGTTTGTGAAATACGAAACGACGTACTTCAGTGTTATTGTAACCCAGGTTATGTGGGTGATGGTGAAACCTGCGTGTCAATTTGTCAAGCGAATGAGGTATTTGGAACTTGCCCTTGTGAGAGAACTTGTGCAAACCCTCAGTTCTGCGGGTCTTGTACCCAGGGTCAAACTTGTTACTGTCCAATCGGATTTTACCTGCAAGCCTCAAACTGTGTTCTACCTGAACAGTGTGGATGTTATACGGACGGAATGATATTATCGGTTTGTATCCTTTCGAATTTAAATTTCCAGTTATTTTTGTCTTTCTTGTAGAAGGTCGTAATATAAATTCTTGAACGCGAGGAATTTTGCTAGTTTACATTGATCCTACTATTAGAAAAAGCCGACTTAACAGCCTTTAAGCTAACCACTTAACGTGTTCAAGAAAGATTGTTAAGGTCATTTGCAATGTACTAAGACAATAAAAACGTTGTCTTGTTCCAGCAGGGATATTTAAACAATTAAAGTAAATCTCGTTTTACAAGTTCTTCAATGAAGGTAATTTTTCAATCCTTGACAACAATTGGGTTACAACCGTTTCATTGTCAAAGATGATATTCATATTTGAACGTGTTACGAGTAATGTCTGCTTGCCGAGCCTTTAATGAATAATCTGCATTGCATTGAAGTGTAATAAGGGAGATATAAAAACCGTAATATGCACTTATTTCATGGTTTTGTCAGTTTTTATCCTTAACGAATTCTTAGAGGAGGTTATCGTCTTATAAGTTCAAGGCATAAACCAATAATTTAAGGTACTGTAGCCATATATCTTGCAAACAAACCAAGAAGTGATCTCAAGTTCTTTTTCCATTTCATGATACGTATAGGAAGGACAGACCTATACATCCCCAGGTTGCTCAAAAATGTGTACCTGTACCAATGGTCAACTTAACTGCAATGCCAACTACCAGTGCAGTTCAAACGCAGTTTGTGAAACACGAAACGACGTACTTCAATGTTATTGTAACCCAGGTTATGTGGGTGATGGTGAAACCTGCGTGTCAATTTGTCAAGCGAATGAGGTATTTGGAAC
>WURT03538745.1:0-21234 GCA_009936505.3 Holothuria glaberrima | reverse complement strand
ACTAACTAACTAACTAACTAACTAACTAACTAACTAACTAACTAACTAACTAACTAACTAACTAACTAACTAACCAAAATGTTGAGCAGGTTGTGCTTGCGAACCACTGAGTATGCATTTGCACCTCGCACGGTTACAGGGGAAGTTTCCTGGGTCGTTTGACATTAACTGTGGTGGATGGGAAGCCCGAAACAAGTGGCTAGACATTTTATTTGACTCTTTGTTCAGAATTTCTACTGACCATAAAGATTAAATCCCATACTATATTATCTCAGCAATAGCAGTCAGTAAAAACAATAACTTAATGTAATACAATTGCACAGCAATTTAATGAATTACAATGCAATACTCACATGCAAAAGAATGGCACAGTCGCATAAAAGTAATATGTATTGCACCTGTTTCCTAGTATCATCAGTGTCAAGATGTTTTTGTTCTCCATTGGTTGTAAACTGGGCCGTTAAACTTCATCTAACTAACTAACTCCATTTCATGACTATTGCTGTATTTGTTCGGGAGCGGAACTACGCTTATTGTAGCAAATACGTGAGGAGGACGTAAGTGATACAATCTTTCATTCTGCTACCCTGACCATCCATATTTCAACTGAACTAAGAATCAATAATTGTTACACTTTTCTTGCTTTCTTTACGATCACCAATTTCGATAAGCAGCCCTGTTCGCTAATTGTCCAGCTTAAGTCATACTTCATAAATAAACTGTGTATTTGTCTGTTCTACCGTTGAACATAGGGGAAAACATTTGAACCTTAACTTTAACATGGCGGCATGAAAAATGTAAGGACAGCTAATTTTCCATTCCGTTATACTATTTCACACCATATTATATCACACCATGCAGAAGACTATATTGACTCTTGTTTTTTTATATAAAATCAACTTATACGAGTTTGAGTCCGCGATCTTATAAGGAGAATCAGACCTCTTTTCCTATTCTGTACTTGCAGGTAGCCACTGACGACACGTCTGCATTTTGAATCAATTCATAGGAAAAAAAAACCTTTGACAGAAAGTCACGATTTGATCCTAATTTCTGCGTTGGTTTGGAAGTCGACATGTTTTATTTATTGATGAAGTTTTGCTTTGTCGATACATTGTAATTTATAAAGCTGGCATGACGTGAGAATCAAACAGAAAGATAGACTATCCTGAGAGAGATCATCACGTGACGCAAAGTCGGAATGATAAATTGTAAAAAAGGAACAATCAGTAAAAATAATAAAGGTAGATTTGTTTAAAATTATTCGAAATGTATCTACTCTGCCTTTTGATGTAGTATCTATTTAAGGTTGATAAAATTTTAATATTAACATAGGCACGTGCAAACAATGGGATCGTTGATAAAGCAGGTGATTCACACTTAAAGCGGATATGGCACCCCCAGACAGAGAGTTGCTTACAACTCTCTGACCAAACTTATTTAGGAATATCCCCAGAGTTCCAAATACAGTTCATAACTGCACTTTAATTGACATTCATTCAAACAATATAGTTTCGCTCTGGTTGGTCAGCAATAAATTGTACAGTCAGCTGTGTAACCAATTTAGCTCACACACACTGTGTTTGCAATTTACACTGGGTGCAGGCTACTGTGGCTCTGGCTTAGAGGTACTGTAATAAGAAATGAGGTTCGGTTTGAATTGGAGTTAACTGGGTAGAGAGAATTTTTATTGTCTTGGGTGAGATTAGAGTGCCTTTAAGTTGTTGCTCTATCTGTAACAATTAAAAACGGCTGGCCCCCCAAGTCTACCCAGAATGTGGCAGCTGTAGCTTTTATTATCATGTGAATGTACAAATCCCCTACTCTATGTTTAGCTTTGCGTTACACCTGTTTTAATACACATCTTTAGAGAAGTATTTAATACACGGGCAGAATAGCCCGAGAATTCAGAAGAGACAGAAGGTAACACATAAGCAGTATAGGTGCCTTTATTTTCTACAAGTGCGTCAACCCATCGCCTAAGGAGTTGCCTTTTTCGCCTTTTTGTAAGCCCGCCGGCACGTTATATATCTATTTGCTGGTGTGTGAAGTGGTCAATTTGTTGCGGATACCATGAAATTTGTAAAAGTTTAATGATAATTGTGAAGATGATGATGATGATGATGATGATGATGATGATGATGTTTCTTATCATTTTAATTTTGCAATAAACGTTTACGTTGTTACATACAACGGTCCAAATAGTTTTCGTACGAAGGTAACGCCATTTGCAAAAGGGGTAAAACAAACGGTAAGCCTATTGTCAAGTTGTGTGAGATAACCTAAAAGGTAAAAATATGACGCCACTGTGTCACAGAGCCATAACTGAGGCAATGTGAGGTATGTGACTTTTGTCCTTAAAAGTTTATTTAATTGTTTTGTTAAATACGACAAATCTTGTAAATTCTCCTCGCCAAAGACGTCAGCTTTTAGAAATGATGAGGATGTGTATCAATTTAAAAATTCTATCAATTAAAACTTGATCAGAAAAACAAAAAAACATGCAGAGCAGTTTTATTTCACTTGAAATTTTTAGGACATGATCGGTTTGCTTCATCCCCTCCAAAATTATCTTGTATTGATAGTAGGCCTATCTCAAAAACTAATTACCTTGCAGAAACAGGACATGGGGCACAACATACTCGATCTCATTGACACTGTAAAAATGATACAAACTGTTTCCTCTTTTAATCCTTTTAATCGATGTGAAAAACAGGCCACTCTCCTCACAAATGTTCCGTGCGATTGATACTTTCGTTCATGCATTGCGTGTACAAGCACGCGTTGAGGTGCCTTGGCCGACTATTCAGTAGCGCCCTCATTTAAAAATCCTGGAAACGCCTCTGATAAACAATATTCATATTTACTATTGCTTGTTCAGATGGTAATCCTTTATCATTTGAAAGTTTCAGGTTGGATCATTTTTCTTATCTTATTAACAGCAGTCGTTAGCATTTTCCACAGTGAGGCATGGTTAGGCCTAAAAGTACTTGCATGAACCGGTAAAGTGTTAATGGTTCATATACACATGGGTTCAACGCACAATTAAATGAGAGTTTATTGAAACAAATGGACTTGCACTGGGGATTTAATGAAAGTCTCACGATTTTCGGTCATGACCTGTGAGTGTTTGTCTGGTTAATACAAAAACAATCCTCATAAACATAGATACATCTTAGTCTTTCTGTTTATTTCGTTTAAGAAACTCTTGTACAATATAACTAAGAGTGAAATTAATCATTTAATATGTTTCGAATCAAACGTCACATAGGCAGAATAATTTGAGTATGTATCCAGGTGAATAACGATAGATAATATCAATTCTGGGAATAATGTCGCTAGATTACATCCGTCATTCCATCGTTAAGTTAAAGTTCCAGAGTTGCACGTTCTCCTATTATTGTTGGTCATTACAGAAATTAAGGTAATATAACTATCACTTAGACGAAAATGTCAAGGGGAAGGAACTAATTGTACTTGAAATTATTCCACTATCTTTTAGAGACGCAAACATACATATTTTTATTCTCGTGACTTTTGTCCCACTGTCGTTTTGCACCACCAACACGGTAGTGAATATGATTTATTATGAAAGAAATGGAAAGCGGTTTCTCGACATCAGAAAGTAAACATGCGGTAAGCTTAAAGTGTTTGCTAGTCGTGAGAAAGTGCACGAGGTGTGGATAGGTGTATGTAATCTCGTCGAAGAATGTGGAATGAGAAACCAAAACTGTGGTATGTTCGTTCCTCGAAACAAGCAATATGGTTCAACTATATCAGGCTGTTAGGTTGCAGACCCTCATTGTGTTGCAATTACGCACGCATAAATGAATGAAAGCTTAACACAAAAGAGAAGTAGAACACAAGAAAGGGGGACGTGGAATACTGGTAACGGAGGGAATATTAGAGTTTATCATTTGAATTTATATATATATATATATAATATATATATATACATATTTATAATATATATATACATATGCATACAATTGTTATAGCTTTCAGCGGATGAAAATTTCAAAGTATAAACCGGCGTTTACCTTTGTCAGCGATTCCACCAATAAATTACCAGAGGTGGATGGTGCATAAATCTTGGTTTCATATAAAGCAAAACTCATACGTTGTACACTTATGAGACGGTTTCGGCAACCTTACAGTGTGAGGCTGAAGGAAACTCTTACGTAAGATAAACCTGGGCCTTGTGTAGGACTGTTTTCGTTACCTCCTTTACCACACAGTCCGTGTGAACAGAGTACAAAATATTGTTGAAGGCAATGCAATCATCTACAGTATACGGGCATCTTTCATTTTTTATGTTGTTTTCTCAGTAGAAGTGGTCCATCACTTTTCTGACACAGGTTGGAGCGATGAGTTTTCTTTGGCTCTCCGACAGTCCATTGTACTTCAACTAATAGGTAGTGATCTCCGTAAAAAATCAAATGCCTACTTCGTTACATTTGAGAAAGGTAGCCTATCATTAAACTTGTCTTGAAGTCAATTCTTCACCCAAGATTCAAGTTTCAAATTTCTGCAGACATATGCTATCAATAATAAAGTGATATACAGCCATTTCTAACTTTATAATTGTGCTTCTCAATCTTTACTTTACTCCTCTTCTTAGGTCCTCATCTCTTTTGTTTAACTTCCTCTTGAAAACTGATGTAAAGTTAGTTCTTTGCACTGTAACATAAATAGGTAACGCAATATGGGCAATCCGCAGTACTGCATAGTAAATAACACCATTTATCTTTCTTTTGGAGCAATATGTGTCTCGTTCACTTTTTTTAAAAGATGTTTAACGCCAGTAACTGATATTAACAGTGAGGCACATCAGAAACGAGTGGAACAAGAGATGAAGACTAATTCAAATTTCATGGAACTCCATTTGTGGCATACAAGTACCATAATGTTACTTGTCTCATGTCGTTAGCATGCTGATATAATGCTGAGATTTGTTATCAACGTTGTAACTTCTTTGCATTATTATATCATCAAAATAACTTATGATGTTATTGTTCACTTTAAACTGTTGTCCACAAATCCTTTAAATATCTTAACAGTAATACTGTTATCACATTTAAACTATAGCAATGCGTCATGCATAGAACAAATAAGTTTGATTATGTGTTCAGTGACTATCGATTCATAGCAGCTTATTGTCAATTTCTTTGTTTAGGTAATTTAATATCACTAGAAGTAATGTAGAACAGAACACAAAAGCCGCATCAGCAATCTTGTTTAACATTTTGTAATGTTCCCATTTTGTTTCATTTCTTTCATCACAGACGCACAACATTTATCAGATGCAAAGTTTATTGGCTCTACCTTCATTAGTTATATACTGTCCTTGTATAACTGAGATTGGTGCAAACCCCAAATACAAAGAAGGCCTTCAATCAGAGATGATGATGATGATGTGTTTTGTTGCTCTCTACTCTCGTGCGTGACTTCACTTATGCAAGTACTAGTGACAAAGTACTTCAAATGAAGAGGACGAAGGGTAAAAAACTTGAATTTTAAACTTGTTTTTCATTAAGCAGAGCTATGAATACGTTCATGTGTTCTACATTCCATTACCTCTATCCTTCCGTTATCGAGAATCTCTCTCTCAAATTTGATAAATACTGACCTGTTATTATAGAACACACGATCAAAAGTTTTCATCAATTTCATCCACAGAAAAGTTGCAACAAGAAAAAACTCATGATTTGAACTGATACGGAAGCACTTGAATTTAATCTTTACTTGCAAAAGCTAGTTTGTGTATCTAAATTGTTTCTTGTTGAGGAAATACCTGAATGCTATTTCCTGTGTTTTTTTAGATGCAAAGTCATGACTGTCTTTGTTCTTGAATTATTGTAAAGTTGCTCTGAGCCTCACACATCTGTCAGATGCCAAAATTGTATTCATATATTACATTATGTTCAAATATGGGGAAAACCGTCAATATTACCTACACATTATTCAAATTTCGTCAAGGGTAATTTTGTCTAATGTGTTTCTGTTGTTTCTGAGAGATAGGTAAATTAGTGGTGACAGTCTGAAGTAAGTACCCATAAACTGCGTTATATATATAGTCTACATAATGTACATGGAATATTTCTGTCACGTGATTAAATCATGAGTCTAATTAAGAGATCGCATACATTGTTAAAATGTCTTTAATGACGCATACACTAACTAAATTAATATTTTATGCAAGTTTCGTGACTGCAGATTTCCTTAATAAGTACTTAAATTTCATACTAAGTTTTAATCATTTTACTATGTATTCATGAATTTGTGAGTGAGGATTGCATTGCAAAGTTCTCCCCAAGATTTCAGCGATTAGCTTTCGTTTCACGAGTTACGACATCCTCAAAAAATAACTGGCAAAACTGAAAGGCCAAGGTCCAGTCTTTCTTTTGATAGAGAGTGTCGGTTTTTGTGTACTGGTATTATTATAGTGTTTAAATTATCTGGTCATTATACTATTAAGTATGACCTTCATCGAATGAGACTTGAGGGTAAATTTATTGCCTCGTATTACGACTCATTTAATTAAACTGTGTGCCAGCAAGTGTATAATATTTTACAAATTGGGTGAAAATTGAAATTGTTTATTTCACTGTTATTGTGAAATGAGTATCATGCCCCATAGGTGTAGGAAGCTGTTCAAGATTTTTTCAAAATTTTTTGATATTTTAGGGTCCATAGATGCAAATTAGTGCATCATTTTGGAAAAATTATAAGGTAAATTAATGCACATTTTTGATATTTCTTAGTACTTTAGAATTTTTTTTAGATATTTTAGGGTCCTGAGTTGCAAGTTGGTGCATCATTTTGGAAAAATTTAAAGGTAACTCAATGCAATTTTTTACTCTTCTTAAATCTTTGGAAAGTTCTAATATTTGAAGGCCCTTAGATGCAATTTGGTGCATCATTTTTTAAAAATTTTTAGGTAAATGATTGCTCATTTTTGACATTTCTTAGTTCTTTGGAAAATTTTGTGATATTTGTGGGTCCAAAGATGCAATTTGGTGCATTTTGGACAAATTTAAAGGTTAATTACTGCACATTTTTGACAATGTTTAGCCCTTTGGAATTTTTTTTTTTATATTTGAGGGTCCTAAGATGCAATCTGGTGCATCATTTTAAACAAATTCTAAGGTAGATTACTGAATTTTTTTTTTTTAGCCCCTTGAAAATTTTTTATATTTGTGGGCCCTTAGATGAAATTTTGTGCATTATTTGGACAAATTTTAAGGTAAATTACTGAACAATTTTGAAATTTCTTAGTCCTTTGGAAAATTTTTTGATATTTGACGGTCCTTAGATGCAATCTGGTGCATGATTTTGGACAAATTCTAAGGTAAATGGCTGCAAATTTTTGACATTTCTTACAGAAGAGACGAATGTGCTGGGAAAGTGGGGGAAGTCATTTTGGAAAATACATACCTCATATAAGATCCAAACATGTTTTCACTTGACAAATCATGTTAACAAAGTTTCACAGTTTGACTTTTGGCCTTTAAAAAAACCAATGGAGATCATGTACTCAATACGGTGCACCCACATGCCATTTCTTCCGATTCACAAAAGCTTTCATTATGGAGATATCATGTTTTCAAGATTCCAAATTTGACCTAACAGTGACCTCAAATGAACATTGACCTCCACGAAATCAAATAGATATCAATTGCTCAGTAATTGGTTCCCACCAGCAAAGCCTTAGATTCAAGCATGTTTTTCTTCTTGAGATACCATGCTCATGCTAACAGGGGTTTTACAGTTCGACTTCCAGTGACCTCAAATAAATTTCTACTTCCACTTCAACTCAAACATATCATTTACTCAATGGGGGGGGGGGCACTTGCATGCCATGTTTTATGTCCATACACATTTTCTTTCATGAGTTGTTTATTTACAAGTTATTTTCAGTTTGACCAGCCCGAGGTGACTTCAATTAATGTTTGACTTTCACCAGAATTATTAAATGCCTTCTACTTAATATGGGACATCCATATACCAAATTTTAGATTCATCAAAGTTTTCCACCTAAGTTGAGATATTGTGCTTATTTTTTTTTTTGTAGTTTGACCTCGGTAACCTCAAATGACCTTCATCCTTCAAAACCAATAGCCATCATCTGTTTTATAAGGGCTATCCACGGTTTAGGTGTGAGATACCTCAAGTTTATCCATCTTGAGATATCGTCTATGAGCGGTTTTCAAGGTTTATTCCATTTGGCCATCGGTGACACCAAACGAACTTTTACCTCCCCAAAATCAATAACTTTTTTCTCCCTAATATGACGTAAGCATCCATACGCGTAGTATAACATCCATCGAAATTTACCTTCTCAAAGACAGACACTCATCACCCCAAGTACACTTTTGGTTCGGGCTATCAAAATTCTCAGTTTGTTGTGACTGCTCATTGAGACATAAAGTTTGAAATTTAAAACGATGCAGAGTAGCTCGCCTTTCAGACAATCATAGAGTATTCTGATTACACATTAGGGACTTGTATGCTCACTAGAACATGGCTTTAAACAATAAACTAGGTCTGTATCTACATATGGAGGATCCTAAAACGGTTTTGGGAGAAGCTAGAAGTAGCAAAGGTGGGAAAATGACGAAATTCGCCCTTTAAGATATTGTGATTACTAACAATTTTTTGAGGGTTTTACAGTTTGCCCTGTGGTGATCCCCAAATGACCTTTGTCCCAAAGCATTAGGAATTGTCATTCAATTTTGGGTATCGACATGCAAAGTATGAGATTCAGGCCCGTAACCAGACTTGGAGAGTAGGGGGGACAAACCGAGCTGGGGGGGGGGGTAAGTATTGTTTAACGGAGAAGCATAAATTTTCACAGAACATATCACCAAGTCATTGAAATATACAAACAGCTAGGGTTAGATGCGGGAGGGGGGAGAGGGGAATGCAGTGTTATTTGATCACCGACCTGGGCAGGGATCTAAGGTGGAGGGGATGTCCCCCCTCCCCCTTTGAAAATTTTTGAAAAATTTGGTCTCCTTACATGCAATTTGGTGCCACATATGCTACCTTTTTTAAGTAAAATATGTGATGCAAAATTTACGCATTTTTTGGAACTAAAAAAAGTTGGCATCCATGACCGGGGGTGGCATGGCCTAATGCCCTCCCCTGTGTACACCACTGGCAAGGATATAGACTTAGAGAGTCATACATTATCTGAGTTTGGGGGAGTAAAGAATAAATTCCTGATTTTCTGCAGGCTCCATAATTTCTGAGAGCGCTCATACCATGCATGCTGACTTTATTAGTAACCCACAAACCACATTATTGAGCCTATGAAATAATCATAACCAAAGCAGCAACACACCACAATATATATATATATATATACCTCTAAATGCAATAGTAGGCCTATAATATGCCTCTAATAGGTAGTCATTGTTTCATGGAAAGGGGGAGAAGTGTTTTTTGGGATACTATTAATCAGCTGTGATGATGTGACCTGAGACCTAATTAAGCTTTCAGGTTCTGGTGGTCATGAAAATTCAAAGTTCCCTCATTGTTTGCAGATATTCTGCCAGATGTCACAAAAAGAAAAACAGCCAGTAATATCTTCATTCAAGATTTGCAAGAAAGGACCTTCTATGAAATGTAGCCTAAGCATTATACGATTGATGGTTAATACGTAACCAACTGCAATTTGTCAGGGGATAAGTCAGAGCCCCTTCCATTCCACTTAACATTACAATAGTTTCACAATACCCTTGAGCCTTCACTTGTCGGAACAGTAAGTCCAACCTAACGAAAACAAAAAGAAAGGTGACAGCTTCACATTCAGAGTTTCGTTTATGCAGATGTGACATATATACATATATATATATATATATATATTTATGGGCACTGTGTATGTACATGTTGTGTGAAACATAACTGAGGATGCACAAAACACGTAACGTTGCGAGAATTCCTCCAGTGTTGACAGTGCTGGCCTATGTGGCCACATCACTTCCCACTGTTCTGATCCACTGTGCCGTAACCAGTGGGGATTAGCAATCTAAATTTTCGTCATTTTATGTGCTGAGGAAAATATAAAAACATGAAATGTGTTATTGCACAGGGGCTTGACTAGATGGGCCTGGCCCCAAATCCCCCCCCCCCGGCTACCGGCCTGATGAGATTCCTCAAGTATATTTTACATGATATATCATGTTTTTAACAACTTGCCACGTACACACACAAACACATCGCATATCTCATAGATTACTTTTGCCTACGGCAAGAAATCAAAAATTGATTCATCTTCAAAACTGGTATACATTATCGGTATAGGTAGATGAAAGTTAAAATAGTGCATCCCTAAATGATTCTGCCATTCAGCCGATCATAATATCAACTTTAATTTTGGAGTCTTTTAGGTGTCTAGCTTTCGCCCTGTACTTCTCCTACAGCAGTAGATTCTATCCTCAAAAATCAAAACAAGCAAAACAATTTTTATCGTTGTGGATGATTTAATGGAATCCTCCTTCAGAGGCCCCTTCTTACCTATTATTTTATCAACTTCGGGGTAGAACCTGTATAAACACTGTGACATTTTGGGGCAATGCATTTGTTCCTCCATTACTCTATTATTTACAGTACATCTTATCAGATTGTATTAGGCTACTAGTATCCGTCAAATAAATTCTTATGTAAAGAAGACTTTTTCGCCTCATTCTTCCTTGGAAAATTCTCAAGAGGACCATAAAACATCATCTTTATTTTTAGAATGAAACTACATTTTAAAATTTGAATGCGAAATGATGTCATCACCCTCTGACAGAGAAATTAGGCTAATCTTGTATCTTGTAAGATAGAGAACTTTAATTTTGTGTTTGTTTTAGGAATGATATCTTGTTGACTTAAAAACCTGGACGGAACTCCCTCCGGCACCAAAAAATGTCACAAGTCAAAGTTACTTAAATGGAAAGATTAAAGCTTAAAACACAATAGCCACCCTACATTAATATTCACCATGGTAGCAAAAAGTTCCTTCACGAAAAGTCTGAATTAAGACATGAAAAGACTGAAAGAGTTCCTTCGCAACGTCTACAACGCGATTAAGATTATGTAAGCTTTCCCTAAGTTGTAAGGAAAGGTATATTACTACTACTGAACTACAAGCAACAACGTCCAAAATGAAGCCTAAAAAAAGGCTGTTTTGAATTAATAATTTCATGTGATTTAATTTGCGTTTTTTTATACTTATATGCTTAAATGATATTAATGCCAACTAATTACGAAAATAAGGTGTATGACAGAACATATTTTGCCCTTGACTCTACACATGCCATGTACTATGTCCATTCACAATTTCTTTCTTGACTGCATTGTTAACAAGGATTTGGCAGTTTGACCTGATATGACCTCAATTGACCTTGACCTTCACCAGAACGACTAATGAAAATGAAAATGAGGGGTGCATGACAGTACATTTTTCCCCTTAACTCTATACTCAGCCCTAAAAAAGAATTACACAGCGAAGGAAAGTAATTACAGAACTTCTTCCAATTTCCAGTTACTTTAATTTCCCCGTGGTTTGTGCCTCGTCCCATTCGATGTAATACCTTCAACACTGATTGCATTCATTTGCAACAATATTTAGAATTTTCCCTTTCACCTTATCAATTGTCAAGGCATTTCTGCCACCTATTTCCCCGTCTTTATTTTTGACTCAATGGTATGTGTCCGCCTACGATTTGACACTTCTTAGTGCGTTAACCCTCCTCAGGAGTTAGCTGGTGTTGCACATTGTGGGGGGGGGGGGGGTAAAACACCGGGCAGGTAACAGCCAGTATTTTCAGAGGTAGGAAACTCATTCCCGGGAGAACTCGACAGAGGCTACTTCCACTCCGATAATAAACGGGACTTGAATAGTAAAGTATAATGGGTGGAGAAATTCACAAAGATTAAGTATAATCTTATTGTGACTACCGCACTACACTAACGTACCACACCAAGCAGATGGAATAACAGGGCCCATTTACAAGGTCAGATGTACAAAATAAGAACACTATTTTGGCAAGGATCACACCTCATAAAGGCGATCATAACTACACTCTAAAAAATGTCTAAAATGTCTCTACATTTACAGAAGAAAAAAATAAAAAAACACAAAAGGAAAACGCATAAAGTGCTGTCAATTTTTTGAAACTAATTTACAGCACTTTTTCCGTTTTCTTTTGTTTTTCTTTATTTTTTTCTTCTGTGCAGGTACGCGCATGTTTTACAGTGTAGTGTTGCGATATTGATATTGTATGTATATATGTTTATATATATATATATATATATATTCCTTTTCTTCTGAGGTAAAATTGTCTTCTTCAACGATGGATAGGCCTAAACTTAAACCTGGGCATGTCTATTGTTTTGACAGACACATCTTATTGAAGTTAGGCTAAATAAATTCACATTAGACTATATGGGCAATTAAAACTTCACCTGGAAATGTATACAAGCAGAATACTGAAACTGTACGGTGTTTATATTCCGTGGGTCAGTGTATAGAGGGGAAACAAATAACAAAGAGAAACAGTAAAGCGCATGGTGTCGTATCTCCCGAAGAATTGACGTTGGGGAAATAAAACCATGTCTGCTATATGGGAGGTGTCAAACACTGTTTTGAAATTGGAAGAACACTATTGAAGTAAAGTCAACTAGAAGAATTTTAACCAGTCTGGGACAATAAAATAGACCCGGTATATCCCCTTGGTACATAGCTACACAGCACAAATACATCGACCGGTGCTGTGGCAGAGTGGATAAAGCGGTGGCATCTGAAGCGATGAAGCTTGGCAACCTGGAATTTCGGGGTTCAGTCCCCGGCCTGGTCAAAGTAAGGGTAATGTGTGGTTTTCCCACCTAAACTGAGTTTTCAAAAGAAACCAAATCTAAAATTGCTCAGTTGGTTAGCCACCCGACGTCATTGTCATTTTTTCGCTTTCCAGAGGATACTTATCGAATGATGTTCTACAGGTCACAATGAAGTGTGTTGCCAATGTCAAAATCCCCATACAAATAATGAATATTTTTATTAATATACCAGACGTTGAGATGTCAAACAACATTCATAATTCTTTCTACGGGCATGAAACAAAACAACTCATTTGTTTCAGAAAAAAGCTGAAAGTATATTTCAGAACGAAAACAGCGGGGAAAGTTTGAAAAGACACCGTGAATTATTAAATGGATGTGTCCATGCATTGACCAATCATCAACCTTGTAACTGTACTAATTTTTGGAAAATGTTCATTTATTCGCACCAGTATGATTATGTTGTCGATATTTCCCGTGCAAACCCATTACATACCTTGTAACTTACTTCCTCTTTCTCGTTGTCAGATCATGCGCCTTTTACGCAGATCTATTCAAGCACACACAACAGTACAAGTAGCTAGGCAAATATGACAAACATTCCCAAGAAATAAAGTCCTGAATCAACTTTTTCATAGGCCTGTTATGAGAATATTTTTACTCGATTTTATGCAGACAGTAGTTGTTAAACTTTTCATCAAGTAATGCATTTTCTTTTCTTGAGGAGATTTTCAAGGAATACCGAAATATCCCTAGCTGAAATATCGATACCTCAATGTAACACGCAAAATGAGCAATTGTCATACGAACTTAATTACTCATATTTCCTAAGCTTTGCATTTTAAACCTAGAACTCCTTTCACAGAATGCATTGAAGAGTTGCTCATCATAGCAGGAAGTTACCAACCCCAACTCTCTGCTGTTAGGCATCTTCCCCGGAGAGTAAGACATTTATTCTCAAGCATCACCACATTACAGAATATCTATTACCATCTCAGTATAAGGAAGAGCTCAACATCAAAATTAAATTACAATCTAATTTGATTGGGCCTACAGGTTTCCAATTGAATCCTTGAAAATATAATATCTCTTCATCAGCCCAAACAATACTTGAAGTTTTATTCAAATTACCTCTGAAGTTGTTTTACCAAAAGGTTTTCATCTTCAAGGCTCTACTATTTTCTCATCAGCAAACTTCATGTAACTGAAGTGTATACATCGAACACAAACGGGAAATAGTTTTTGGTAATGTTAAATTATTCAGTTCCACTAGCAAATTCCGGTAAATGGCTTTGCTTTTCCAAAATATAGCACATTGTTGAACCGTTTGAAAATTTAGGCCAATCAATTATTCATTTGCCACAAAGCAGTAGATATTTATCTATTACTCAAATATCTATAGTATGAATTGCCTCTTATAATCTATATACCTATATAAAGATGATTTTAACCGTAGGTATGAATGTTCTGTACCACAAACGAACTACCAATGTCACAGAGACTGCCAATTAATTTTAGACAGTTCTGTTATTTGTGCGCAGACGTGTAGATGATTTGCTCAAGTAGTTGCTGTTAGGTGTGCTATGTATCTTGTCCAAGCCAATGCCACTCTTTAGTTATGTTAGCGTGCCATAGAAGAGTATTGTCAGTGGAGTCCGGGCTTTCTATAACGTTGTTAAAAGTCGAAGCCGCCTCTGCTTTACTGGTGTTATTACGACCTGAGCCCCTTTGAGCAACATCATTACACAGGTGGCCACTTTTTGTTGCTTGTGACAAATACACTACTGTTACTTCAGATTTCTGTCGGGTTCAAGTCCTGGCCGGGTCACACCGAAGACTTTAAAAATGGAACCTACCAGCTGCCATTGTGCTTGGTGCTCAGCATAAACAATGGAGTAGGGAAAACAAGCCAGTGAGCCACAACTGGAAAAAAAGCCGTGGCCGGCTCGACTTGAACCAATTGGTTAGAAACTGGGCCGTAAAACCTCATCTAACTAACTAACTGCAACGTCTGCTAATTTTTAGCCTAACCTTATAAGTCATACGCCTCATCGTACGAACAACCACGTGCATGTTTAACATACTTATATGCCATAACATTGTACCAACTAGTGCATTTTGACTGTACTTGTGGCGGAGGTTGTGTGTGTGTGTCAGAAATGGAGTCAAGTCTTTTCTTTTTCGAAAGTCCAAGACAGGCCACAAGTTATTTTTGCAATTCCAAGTAAAGCCACCAATCATTGGTTCAATCATCACAAGCCAAGTTAAAACTCAATACAAGTCAAGTTACAAATTTTCATAAGACAAGTTCCAAGTCATTTATTTGGTTTCAGCACTTCATTAAAATGAAACCTTTTTGCCCAAGTTTTTAATGAGACTGGTCGTCATAGTGGCAGATAGCATTTTCAGTGATAAAGATTTAAGTAATCTCATTACTTATCAAGGTATTAACCACGAGTTTTCTCTCCGATACACCACTCAGTACAAATCCCGCACCGGACGCATTATTTTTTTTATTTGCTCTTTTATGCTCTTGACATTAAAATAATGTACAGTGAAATATAACAGTTAATAACCTAAATTAACTTCAAAAACTGATACTTAATAATCTCAATTAGAAGTGAAATAAATTAAACCAGGGGAGCCAGTATTTCTGCCAGTAACCTTCTCGTAGATTCTTTGTGCAATATACTTTTGCAAAGTAATATACTCTTTTAAAAACATTAAGGAAGCATTAACCGTGGGGATAGCCTTAACCCTCTTGCAATCAAAATTATACTCTTCGATACACCACTCAGTACAAATCCCGCGCCGGACGCATTATTTTTATTCCCAGGACGAATAGGGGCATACAGATTTTTTCAAAATAGATTAAATTTGTTTCTAAATCAATGTTAGGTTCACAATCTCAGGTTAGGGTTATGTGGACCAGGGATATTTGGCCTGTTCTTTCAAAATCTTCTGTCAGAATTAAAAAAAAAAACGGTCGAAAAGCTGTCATTTTGATATCAGGGGTGTGGCCTATTTCCAAGAGGCTGATTCGTCCACTGGCATGATTTACCCCCATTCGTCCTGGGGAAAAAATACGCATCCCGGACAATGGCAGTTCAGCACCTCAGTCTGTTGTGCAGGTTGCCCGCCCGGCGGACGTATATTGCTCCTGCAGCCATACTGACTGCACTCGCAATATCAGAATATGTACGTCAAAAGAGGAGGGCATATTCGACACCTGCTATGAAGGTAATAGTGCAGGCGCCTGTAGTTGTGTAGTGCAGGCTTACTAGAAGGCAAGTTATCGACAAGCACTAATCGACAGTAAGTTATCGACAGGTAATCGACAGTTAAAAGTTTTTAAGGAGTATGTTCCTGTGTCAGTTATGACTTCATTGAAGGAGTCGCGACTCCATCACAATCGCGACTAATAGTGCTGAGGATACCCGACTCCAAACATATGGTAGTTTAAATAAGTCTTATTCCGTGACCGTTTAGTAGTATGATTGGATACCCTGAGTCGATATGTGAGCTTTAAACGCTATACAACCATGTAGCATGATACAATTCAAACGTAATTTCGCGTATTCTTCAAGTATTTACTGTGTTATGTTTTTTCTCAAATTTTACTTACAAATTGGCATTTGAACTAACTGGAAATTTATTTTTTCAAAAAAAAAAAAAAAAAAAAAAAAGTATGGGCAAGAATGCCTCGGGCAAAACTTTGTTAGACAAGAAAACATTTGCTAATAATTCTCAACTATGATTATGAACAGTCTACTTTCATTTCAAACACAGTTGAGTTGCTATATTTTCTTTTCGAAAACAACAAAACTTTGCAAAATGAGGAAGGCGTATAAAAGAATAATTCTAGAAAGTTTCATCGAATTTTCTTTATGTTTTCTATATTTGTGCCATCAAATTATTACGTAATTGACTCATGGTACCACCAAAGCTTTTTCAAAGTAAATGAACTTCGCAACTCGTGGAGCCATAGTAGTAGCCGTGTTTCGTGCGACGAACATTTTCTGTAACGAAATGAGAGTGCTTTTGACAATTTGTCCCCTGAACCTCTTAATATACGGCTCTGCTGATCACGCTCAGAATCGACGATCCGTGACAAAATTCTGATCTTGACTTTTAACGAATTCGCCTTGATTAACGCAATGCGTCATTGCATTCTTTTTTAACTTCATTAGGTCGATCAACAAATAATTGCTACTCGCGTGGGTAAAAAGTCTTTTTTGCAAGTTCAAGTCAAGCCGCAGGTCATTTTTCACAAGTCCAAGTCAAGTCACAAGTCAATGTTAGAATTTACAGTTAAGCCCCAAGTCAAGTCCTACTCCAGTCTAAGTCGTTCTACTCGATTCCACAACTCTGGTGAGTGTGTACCCAGTGCATGTGGTAAAGTATGCCGTGGATGTTAAGACGATTTAAAGGGCAATCTCTTCACCACTAACAGTTCCAATTCTCCCATGCAACTTGTCGCTCCTCCCATAACTGTTTAAAGCTCCTCCTTGTTCAGTCACAAACCTATTTGATTGCTTCCGTCTATGTCCTGGTGAGCATACAAGGCTATGGTGTGTAATCCAAACACTCGCTTTGCATTGTGTGAAAATGTGAGTTACTGTGCATCGTTTGAATTTTCCAAACTTTGATGTCAACCAAAGAGTGGTAACCAACTGAGCATATGGATACCCCCACATCAAAAATGTACGGGGGGGTCGACTGTTTGTCTTTACATTCCTAACTCCGCGGTGAAATTGTGTCATTCCAAAGAGCCGCCCACGCGCCCCTCTTTGTCATATTTTCAGCATGGCCTAAAGCCAAGTTGAAAGGTGTGCAGTCGACTCACTACTATAGTCAATTCACCAATAGTACATTTAAAAGTAATTATGATCTCCTCGTGTAATAACCTTCATAGATGACGTAGACACGTAAGCCTTAGGGTTAAAATATTCCAAATTGCCCATTTTCACAAATCGCTGGGCCAGCAAATGACTGGAGAGGGGCCGTTGGGGGGTGGGGGGGCTTTCAAGACGTGAAATAGGCTATTCGATGTGACTTGTTAGTGGCGGTTTACACTAACAACAACATTTGCACTTTAAATTCGAATAGTCAAATAAAATACGACCTCTATCTCCAATCTTCTCGATCCTGCAGTAAAGAAGTAATTTCGTAGTCGTTCAGTTTAGAGAGAGTGACAATCATACGTGTCTTTTAAAAGTGTTATGGTAACGCTTTCCCGGCTGATTTATCGGTTGTTATGGCCTGAAGACACCTAAAGGGATTCTTGAAAAGATTCAAGACAGATTTATGGGAGAGCATTATTGCTAGTAGCGGGTAAAATACCGATAAGTGAAAAAAGTAAACACTTTTGGGAAAGACTGTTTGATTGTTTCATGCAAACCGTTTAAGTTTTAATTAAAGTAGACTGATTAAAAGGTTCTCAAAACAATCAAGACACTGTTCATTTTGGTAGGTACTAAGCTATAAAGAAAAAGGATACACTTTAAACTGAAAAGTGAGCGCCTGGGAATACAACACTATCTACCCATTGTTATTGATCACAAAGTAGTCCTAAGAAGAAAAGACGTATTCCTATATAAAAAGCGTGTGAAAACGTTAAGGCGAATCCGTTTATTCGCCCTATTTTTCGCCCTGTGGTCGACTTTTCCACAACTTTTTTCGCCTTAAGGAGGGGGGGGGGGATTAGAGAATATATATATACATATATATATATATATGTATATATATTACGTTATTTCAGGAGCATTCCGCGGAATCGTTTGAAATGTCATCATCAAAATTTAGACTCCGAATAGTTCACCAAAGGATATTTTCCTTACTTACTGAATAAATTAGAATAATAATGGAATTGTGCAACTTAAGTGTACAGTCCTTTTGATATAAAACTGTGGGACCGTTTCACATTTGTCTGTGGCGCAGATATCTTCAAAGCATTATCTTGACAATGGTCTATGGTCTTTGATTCAGGATTGCTGGGTTTTGAAAGGAAGGGATCATCATTAAAAAGGGAAGTGAACAGTGGTTAAACAATAAGAACAAATAGACCTGTCAATCAAATGTTGGTACCTGAAAAGGATTAAATCATTCTCATGTTCATATTGTCTGACAGATTTGGTCGATGTTTCTCCATCCCTCTTCTCACTGCTTTCACGTGCAAAACTTATGAAATTTTACAAACACCCTGCAGGGAGTACTCACAAAATGCAAATTTACATATAAACTAAAGACTGCAAAGGAGTTTGACGACAAACACTCGTCACCCCAAAGTATATTTTTTAGTGTGGGCGTATCCAAATGCTCAGTTGGTGACTGCTCTTTGATTGACATCAAAGTTTGGAAATTAAAAAGATGCAGAGTAGCTAACATTCCACACAATGTAGAGAGAGTGTTTGGATCACACATTATAGCCTTGTATGCTCACCCGGGCATGGCCACAAGCAATAAAATAGGTTTGTGTCTGCAAAAGAAGGAACTTTATACAGTTATGGGAGGAGCTACAAGTTGCTTAGTTGGGAAACTATTGGAACTGTCCGAGATGCCTATAATTTCTCTTACGAGTGCATCAAGAGGGCTAAACTCTTAAGTACACGAGGTTTTTTAGTTGTAACTGACAAGAATGTCACTGACACGTAAAATCAAGGGTTCTGTTTTACAGGCCCGTCTATACGATCGTACATTTGTCCATGACTATCGTAGACATAGTTACACAGGTTTTTGAACATTTGTCTTGCAGCTAGAAGCTTGAACATCTTCATATTTAATGGAGGATGTTCAAATTTGTTGAGAAAACAGTCTACACGATCATACATTTGTCCATGAATATCGTCATACAAATGTATTATGATGTTTCGAACAAATGCATGATTGTGTAGACAGGGCTTTACCATTCACAGGAAAAATAATTTCCCCCAACTGGTTAATATCTGGGCACTCATTCGGGAACATTTCCTTCAAGTTAGCAACTAATGTCCTGTACAGATTTCATGTACAGGTTCAACACATTTCATACAGTTGTGTCTTCTGTATCCGAACATGTATCTTCCTCTGCTATGTTACATCCGCCGAAGCACTTCCCTGGCTCAATATAACGATAGAACGGAATATTCGCAAGTGTAAATGATAAAATACTTCATTATGGATTTTTTAATCTGGTATGCTGTTCTTTATCTTCCTATCAATATTTTTGGGTCGTGCGCTTGCACCTATGTAAGTGGAAATTTGAATAGTTCGTGCCATTTCTCATTTTAATTTGTGTCAGGAAATATAATTCAGTCCTCCAGCCAACAAGTATTTTGCCTGAGCAATGTAAGAAGTATTTTGACATGACCTGTCGATAAGCTCCCTTTCTTTAATTTTCAAATTTGATGTTAAGCTGTTGTTGCTAGGCCATTACAATTGAATTTACAGGAAATTAAAATTTTCTACATCAACGTTTCGTTGAAGTAGGATATAAGAAAGATGAAATTCAAGGGGTTGGAGCAATGGGTGCGATAGCCTGATCGTCCTCCTAACATCATAGGTAGCCATTAGTGCGCTTCTTCACTCTAAAATGGTTTGGTCAAATTTGAACCAAATCTGATCAGAGGGGCACCGAACAGGAATCTGATCAATTATTTGACTTGAATTGGTTTAGAAATGATCAGAATCGGTTCATTTTTGACCCGGATCTAGTCAAATTTTTGACCAGATTCCTGTTCGGTGCCCCTCTGACCAGACCTTTTTTTAGAGTGTTGGAAGACCACCATCGATTGGTGCATAGCAAAGATCTATAGCTGTTCGTCATGATACCTCAGATGAGCAGAACTCGTACTTTCTATTGAAGGCGTAGGGTCCAGCTGGAGCCGCCGTAGGGCCCTTGGTGGGGTCCAGAGGTAACACTCCGGAAGCATAGAGGTATTTAAAGAATTACAACATTTATAGTGAAGCTTTTGACTATGTTATAACTCATCGGATGTGCGCGAAACAGTTCATAAAGTAACAGTCTTACTCAAAATAACAAATCATTTTTATGATGTAAAGGGTCTGGCTTGTGGTGGTTACTATGGAAATGGAAGACTTTGTACGAAGCTATGGAATATGCAAGATATTCTACAAAAAGTAAACACGAAAAAAATATTTAAAATTCGCCACCCGAAATTACAGCGTTACTTAAAATATTTTTTTTGTTTGTTGTCGCCTATTGTTTATCTTTATTTTTAAAAATGCAATGTTATCCATTACATAAAAGACTCCCCTACGTTCCCCAGCCACATATTCTTCCTTTCGTGTTTCGTGCTCGTACAATGATTTGGGATTAGGGACCCCTCAATTTTTTTTTATTCCTGTGAAAAGGAAATTAAATTAACTTTGTAAATACTATCAAAGTTTGGGGTTATAAGTATATAC
>WURT03538635.1:0-21234 GCA_009936505.3 Holothuria glaberrima | reverse complement strand
CTGTGCAGACCTTTGGCTCAAATGCTTATCAAGTCTTCTTTTTTAAAATGAAGTTCAACATTTTCGTCTCTGTTCTTGATTTATACCATGGAAGTACTATAGTATAGCTCCGAGGTAGTATTTCCATGCTTATACTACACCACACCTCTAATACAGGACTGCAGAAGCTTATAACAAAAACAACATTGGCAGAGGTAGCGGCCTCCAAAGAAATAACCCACGGAACCGTGGAGCGGTCGAAGGTTTCCGTTCAGTTCGTTGCTGCGAATATATACTAACTGCCCGAAGAATGGTAGTCCCTGTATTGGAAGCCAAAGGGAGCAGCTACTTTTGCTACGACTGAAGTGACCTGCGAGGTTTCCACTCTGCAGAAGGGCCGTTTTGTATATGTCAGTCATTTGTCCTATATGCAGCAAATTTTTTCCTAGTATAATTCCTTCGACTGTGAACCAGATACTCACAATAAGCTACCAATTCATGCAAATACCAATCCATTCAACTAGCCCACGGAGCCTACCACATTTGATCACAAGTTAGTCACTTCAAAGACCCCAATGACTTGGGAAGAAATTCCAGTTCCGAATTTGTAAGCAGACTTGTCTATTTGTTGTTGGTGCCTTACAGTTCGTCCCACCAAGGAGTTACCAAGGTACCTTGTATTATTGCGGAAAGAAACATTTATTAAAATTCTGATTGAGAAAATACAATGAAAGGAACATATTTCAATCATTTATGAAACGGAACGGTTGTCATCTAAAATTGACCCTTTTTAGTTGACTGAAAGCTATGTCAACCACGTTGCATCGTTTCATTCGAGGCGGATAGCAATCGCAACATACCATTACACACGTTGAAAGCAGTTTGGTAAAAATATTCCGATAACTAGGCCTACTTCACCAATTCTGTCTCTGCTGATTGTTATATTATTCCGCTACAATAATTGACACATAGTTAAGCACATATTTATACATGTAAATTGATTAGTATACAGCTTTTCAAGTGGATGTTCTCATCACCACGCAAAAACGCAGACTGCAAACGAGAGCTCCATCTCAAACTTTTGACGAATGAAGAGCTTCGAACTATCTCTCCCTCGCTGTCTGAACAAGGCAACTGTCAACCTCGTGCAGATTCTCGACACTGATTGGATTAGACAGCACCGTGCATCGATACTCTTTCCCTAATTTGATAATTTGATGTGAATAGCCAATGAGAGGCGTTAACACAGACCACTTAGGGTGAGATCTAACGATTCATGTTGACAGACTAGCGGATGTGGGCTGGCCTTTCATTGTTACCTGTTTACTATTTCCCGAGGGGAAAGGAGAGAAAGTGGTTGGGATAACACCTTGGACTCATTTGCTTGGAAAATAGACTTGAAGTTTCACACGGAATTGAGAGAAGTCGATTCTCAAAATATTTCAAGACGATTAAAACGAGATTTCATATTAGCGTCGCATGTGTTTCTTAGTGTTTAAGTTGTCGCTCGTCAAACTTGAACACATTTTACACTAAGAGACGGCTTGGTGTCAAACACTCGTGTTCTTGGAAAACCTTTTAACTGCCGACTGTAAGAACATATTTAATAGCGAATGAAAGTTACTTATTTCTGTAAGTTTTGTGGTACAAAGGACTAAAAGAGTTTTATTACGAACGTGAAGTGTCAAAGTACATCAAGTTCGACTTCATATGAAGAAGGTCCTTACCTTTGATAGGAAAAGGGAGAGAGAGAAAGTTGTTAACGTCGATTACAGAGAACGGAACGTTTGTCAAGGGAAATACTGAAATTGAGATTTACAAAAGGTTCAAAATTGATTGGTTTAGTTGAATAAAGGTATACCTCACCTATTTTTTATCTTTACAAGTCCTTGTGTTTACTTTGCTCTGTGGAGGAATTACGAAAAACACGAATTATTAGTTCGTATGCTTCAAACTATTTTTGTCTAATTGTTGAACAACTTGAGATAGAAGCAAAATCAATTTCTGATGAGAAAGTGTGGTAAAAACTAAGAAAAACCTGGGACAGGAAAAGCCGTTATGACGTCAGCAATATTACCACAACCAATCATGAGTGTCCCACGGAAAAACTCACCCAGGATCAGTCCAGGGAGTTCCCCCTCCCGCAACGAGAAACCCTTCACTTCGTTTCTAATAAAAGATATTTTGAACAAGAATAACACACCTGAGCACCAGGTTCCGTCGATAAATTACCTAAAACGCAAGTTGTGTCCTGTGCCGCGAGTCGCCGAGTCTGTATGGGTAAACGAAGGGCTGGTTCTTGCACGGCCTCGTCCCGTCAACCGTGCCGCAGTAGCAGCTGCAACTGCTGCCTTCATCAACGAGGCTAAAAAGAGTGCAGACTCCACGGCGATCTTGATGGGGAAGGAGTCCCCAGACGCTCCCCTTACCGCTTTGGAACAATTGACAACGAAAACTTTTACGGGTTTAGAGACGAGTATTTTGAAAGCAGCAGAAGGTAGGTATTTTCAAAGTATCCACAGTAAACTTAACTTTAAATATTTTCGATTTTCATAACGTGAAAAAAGTTTGCAGAATAATTTACATATAAACTGGGTCTTTTTGAGGATTGGTTTCAATCCATTGGCTTTTGCGGTGTTTTTGTTTCTACTTTCCAAGTGAGCAAGCTTACCGAATAATAAACTGTATCTTTACTTTATTTTCCATATATTTGTTCTCTCAGCAATGATGGTATATTGTCGGAGTAAGATTTTTAACTAAGTTCAATTTATTGTTGCTATTTGATTTTTGAAGTAACGTGCAGAATACGTTTTTGAATTGAAAGTGAGTTGTGCAATGAAGTGTACACATAGCTAGCCTATATGGTTTGGTGTAATTATATTCATCTCACTGAACGTTTATTACCATTTATTGCTGACTAATAGAAGTTAAAAAAAACTTCAATCAGCGAATGTAGAACTTTTAAGTTTTACTCCTAAAATTTTAAAACTTTCGAGCCATTCTCCTCTCTACAGCCATCCTAATTCTTAGAACAATTAGAAGTTCTAACTATTGCTTTCAATATACAAAAATATCCTTGGGCCTACTTGATCGGCAAGGCTTGTTCAAACGAAAATTATTCGGAACAAATTTGCTGGTTTTGGATAAAAAGAAATAGTTATTTTAAATGTTCATATGTTAACTTTGTGTAATAAGAGACAGCGTGATTCTCAAAGTAAGATTAAGTTGCAAAGTAGGCTTTTAAAAATATTTGATTTGTTTCTTATATAAAGCTTGATTTTATTCGTCAAAACAGTCACGTACAATTAATATTTTGGGACGGTATTTTTTTAAATAATGTTTTATGTTAGGTATCTACCCGAGTTCCGTTTGCAAAAGTGTTGAAACGGTATATAAAAATTAAATCTAGAGATACGATTACCGAATAAAAATTAGATCATCTCGCAGAATGGAAAAGAGTAATAATTTACAAAAGAAAATTGACGGTATTGTGATCCTGCCAATGAATACAAGTAACTAAAACTATGTTACTTTCAAACAAGTTTTCTAAGCCTTTCTAAATAGTGCATTTAATTTGACAATACATTCCACTTTAAACAAGTCTAGAGTAATACATTTGTTACCACTCCTGAAATACAAAAGGACCCCAAAATTGTTTACACGTGCTTCCTTTGTGTATTTCGTCAATCATGTCTATTAACACAAATGAAATTAATTATAATTAATTTCCTGTCACAATGCACTCACAACCAGCTCTTTAGGCAGAAATGAATGTCTTTTACAAAGAAACAAACCCCCAATTTTTTCACTGCAAATAAAATCGTTCTGCTTTACTGCTAAAAGAAAACTTTTACGTAAACTTTCTTAATTGGAATAAATTACGCTTTTTATCTTGGGTGTGACTGTGTCATAACAGTAGGTGTAATTATTTTCACGGGACGAAGATACCCACTGGTTTAACCGCTGGGAAGAGATCAAGGCATCCTCGGTACAATCGTTTCCAAGTTTCCCCACACAGTAGCAAAAGGCGCCTGTTTCTAAGCATTGGTCTACTTTTAGAATGTGGTTACACCCTTGTCCAAACCACAAATGAAACCACGTTACAAAAGACCAGTCCTCCTACCATCCCGATGACCTAGCAAGATACGTTTATTGACCTAAATATAACCAACCTGCTTTGATCGAATTGAAATTGAATAAATTTTAAATTATACGAGTCTGGGAGATTCCCAAGTGACCCATTTGGTTGGATATTTACCCTTGGCGTAATAAGGGTCCACAAACTGAGATTTTACGTCTTTATTAAGTTAATCCTTTTGTTTTTTCTTTATTTATTATCGTACACCTAAAATCTCCATGGGTACACCTTGCTATAAACATGGGAATCAGTTCTAGTTTTCACTAATTTGAATCCTGTAATTTGTACAGCACAGAAGAATTCCTTAAACAATTAATCCAACTGTAGACAATATTCCACTATGGGTGGATTTCGTCTGCAAAAAGGCCATAAGACTTAATAACAAACAACCGCCGTCTTTATTCTCAAAAAAACTGAAAAAAACTGCAGGGGTAAAGGATAAATTATTATAAACCTTGCCAAAATCAAAAGGATAAAAGGAAGGTGTAATTTTGTCAAAAAAGCAGTAAGACCTAGATTTGTATCACTGAAAAGTTGCACACCTTTGCTATGAAATTTTTAGTAAAAAGTTAATAATAATTATATCTGGAAGAACAGAGGACATTTCTTGTATAAATGGAATTTATTGCAAAATGCTCGGCTGCCCAGGGAAAATGACTCTAAAAAAGTCTCATAGGGTGTACTTGTACTACTAAAGAGACAACCATCTATCTATAAAGGAAGTAAGGTGTCACAGTTTACATATATATGAGTTAAAATGGTTACGATAGTTTTATAACTTTACAAAATAAAAAAAATCTTTTGCGTAATGAACAAAAACTTGCAAAGTAATTTTTCGAAGTACAAATTAGGCAGGATGTAACGGTGTCAAAATCATGTAAAGTAATTTTTAAAAGAAGCTTGTTAGCTAGCTGATAAGAAGATTAAAATCTTCTAACTGTTAGATATCGCAACATGTAAATTAGAAGTTGTTAGATTGGTAAAACTGACATCCTCGCGTCCCACTGGGTATGTCAAACGGTCTGTATCTGTTCGAGATCACGGCGGATAGCTTGGTTTTACGGATGCATCACAATGAAGTCTAGGAGCAAACGGTGGGTGGGCATCATGAAGAGGGGAGAAAGGTTGCAGCGAACCTTTGGACTAACGTCTGTAACGGTTGGAAGCCTTTCAATGACATACAAACAAGAAAATGATAAAGTCCTTAAATTAGACAGCCATCGGTGGTTTGTTAATTTGATGGTAGGGTGTAGCTTATGATTGACGTGGTTAAAGAAAATTGGAAGATAGGAGTAGTAGTAGCTGCGTTAAAGGGAAGCTGCAGTCACTCCAATTTTAATCAGTGTACCATAATAACCCAATTCATGAATGGCTTTTTTAATAATGTGACGATCTTTTTGTTACTGTAGTGTGAAATTCATGAGGAATTACTCTTTAGTGTACTTTACGTGCATAGTTTATTCTCTGATTCATCGTAAAAGATGAGTTGCAAGAAAATAATAGGATATTTTTAACATTTGAATTGGTGTTTCAAAATAAGGTCGTGGCGACGGCTTATTCCCTTTAACTGTTAGAGGGTATCAAAAGTGTGAGTGGCAATAAACAAGTTGTTTTGCAGAAAGGAGTGGCAATAAACAAGTTGTTTTGCAGAAATGAAAACAATCCACTGTCATTTTTAGTGACGAAAACAATCTTTTAAACTTAACAATATTTCTTCATTTAAGACCATGTCAGCACCGAGGATACTTGCGACATGTTCTCGACTTTAACTTTCTCCCACGTGTCTGAATAAAAGCCCAATTGCACATACAATTGCATGTGGGGAAAGAGCTTGTTGACCTTTACTTTCCATTTCGTTTTCGGCAAGTATTCATGTACCGGCGGTAATCAGCTAAAAGTGACAATATTTTGATCATATTTTAAAGGACTTCACTAGAACTTAGTTGGAATACTTTGCAGCCAAGTTCCCTCACATTGAGACCTTTCACTCATTTCCGAGCAATTAAGATTAAAAATTAAGATTAAGAAATGTCCATGGACTTAAAATATCAAGCTCTTGTTTCTCGAATCAAATGCCCCCCCCCCTCCACTCCTCTCTCTCTCTCTCTTTCAAAACATTGTAACACAATAAGCTATTATGCTTTAGTCGAAAGAGAATAATAGCCATAAATGAATCATTCTTCAACTTGCATTACCTTGGATGTCGAGGAAAGGTTCACTCAGATAATCTATGGGAAAAAAGGTAAAAATGCAAAGAAATTAAGAAAGTGACCTAATTAAGTGAGGTTAAAACATTTCTTTACGCTCAAGTAATTCATGGTCTTCCCATTCGAAGATATATAAACTGCGTAGCTGTTCGTTGTGGCTATAACGCCCTCGGAATTTTCGAAGCGTTGATCGATACGAAATAGTAGTTATTCCTCTGCTCTGCAGGTAGCGCAAAGAGATATTTTGAGGTATTTACATGTGATGATGTCTCATTTGGTATTTTTTTATTTTTTGGAAAAAAAGTTTTTTTGTTTTGGAAAAGAATTTTTTTGGAAAAAAGTATTTAAAATGCTTTAATATGTACAAAAGAAAGATAAAGTTCAGTCGTGGTTGTGTATCCCATGAATAGGAATAAAACAATTTGTTTGGATAACAGTGGGTCAGAAAAAAAGATACCCTATTACTTTACAAATTACATCCCTCCTCCACCCCATTACAAATATAAATGTACTTTTTAATCATTACGATTCTTGATTGAAAGCTTTGTTTTTTCCCATCTCAGTTTGCGAAAAACTAAGAGGTGTTTTTTTAATCTTAATTGAAAAAAAAGCTCAAGTAAGATACGTTTTATGATAAAAAGCACGACAGGACCTCAGTAGCCCCTTCCACGCCTCTTAATTCCTTTCATAGTATGATTATACTCTTGTAAATTTTTAACCTGACTGACTATTAAAAAAACCTGATATTATACGTCAGAGGTTATTTACTTACTTTCTATTTCTCCAACAAAACTTGTAAAAAATTAATTTCCTTTAATGCAACTATATTTTCTAAAAGAAAGTTTGTGTACTATTCAGTTTGAAGGGATTTTAAATGACCCATGCATGCAGTGCTGGATTTACTGCGGGCCCACCGAGGTCCAGGCCCGGGCCCGGGCCCTGTATTCAGGAGCCCCACATTTGGGTGTACAAAAAATGAAGGCATAAGATGCCTTACCTTCTTATGGTCAATATGTAAAATCCGGACCTTTGTTCGAAACTCCACAAAGAACAGCTGAATGAAACATGAACATGAATTTTCAAAACTGAAAAATGTTTAGATGCAACTTGTAAGGCCTAGGAAGTGCTATTTCCAGCTATCTGGGAAGCATTTTCTGCCAATATTTTCTTGAACGCTACGCGGTGGCACTCCGATTAGATAGTGGGCCTAATCGTTGGGTTGGGTGGTGGGGCTTGGGGTCATCGTAGCCCAGAGAGAAAGAACATTACTCATTTTGGGAGTACCGTATAGTAGTTTGCATGGTTTTGTTCTTCGGCGTCGACTTCAGAGAATTTATTCCTAGACGCTAATAGCTTGACAGTACCTGACATTTTGTACTGCGGCAAGGTTTTAGCTACTGTCAATAATTAAACAAAAAACCTTGAAAGTAATTGAAAAGAAAAAGTACTTGGTTTACAACTTTGAATCAACTGTGCTGTAAAATAGGTGTTAACTTGTTTGTTAGAGGACAAGCTAACAGAATATCGTCGTCGAAATTATTGTAGTGTATTTACACCAAATTGATTTATTGAAATGTATTGTACTACTTGTTCACATTATTTCAGTAAGTAAACAATTTTTTAAATAGTCTTAAATTATGAGGTAGTAAAATCAGTTGAGAATGTAGTTGAATTTAATTTTTATGAAGATGTATAAAATCTAGGCTGTATGACGTTTTACTAGGAACAAGATAGCTCAAAATCGTTCTTCAACAGAAACTTGAAAACACTGTTTGCCGGATAAATGCGCCACAAATTTTTTCAACGTGTAGTTTTGGAATTGGCAGCATGCAAAATTCACGATTTCTTACCTTTTTATTACTTGCTACCATCATAAAAAGCTGGAGCAGGATTCAAACCAAACAATTCTCAGGGGTATAGCAAGGATTTGCTTGTGGTAAGGGTGGGGGTAGGAATAAGAACGCCAATAGCCTTGTTGTATGTGTATCCACGCCATGTAGAGCAACGACAAAAACGGCCTTTTTAGATCATTTTGGTAATGTTTTACTTCATTTGAAAATTCAAAAGTTATCCTTAAAGAAAAAAGAAAAGAGGAGTCATAATGGAATATGTTTGCAGGAAACACGTCATTTTGGGCACCAAAAGGAACCCCAAACTTAGGGCGATCAACCTCTACGCCATGGGTCTATCATGCGTGGCTCCTATACTTGCCTAGCTGAAAGCACGTATACTTTCTATTTGTCAGATTTGTTGTACATAGTAACAAAAGTTAAATGATGTAACTTTCCGTCTACTCATACTTTTAGGTACTCCCGAATACATTGCGTATCACTTTTTTGAGACTAATTCCAGAAAGTATAAAACTTTTCCAACACAATGCGGTAATATATTCATGTAACAAGTCAAAGAAAAGTTTTACGTCTATTTGAGCTTGATTTCTGCTGAAATAAAAGTCAGTCACAAGAACAGTGTAGAAGAAATATCCACTTTCTGTTTGCTAATATATGCTAATTAATGTTAATTGGCGATTAAAAATGCAAGGACTACGGTGTTATCCAGCATTAATGTGATTTAAATCTCTAATCTTCACAATGCCAACCCGGATGTCTCGATGACCCTCAGTAATATTAAACCTTCCAAGTCAAATCAGATACAGCTAAATATTTCTAACCTAAACAAAAAATTGTTGACAAACATGTGATTCAAGATTGGTACCAGGCCCGCAAAATGGCTTCCAAGGGGGCGAAAAACTTTTCAGGTGGGCAAATGTGTCAAAATTTATTTAGTCAATGGCAACCTAAAACTTTTCTAGGGAGCGAAAAAATTTCAGGGGGGCTTTTCCCCCTTGCTCCCTCCCCACCCCTTGGCTACTGGCCTGATTGGTACTCTCAATTATCGCATGGATCATTCGCGATACCAGACAAGGCGTTTGAGTCTGGTGGGGGTGCGGCCGGATTTTTTTCAGGAACGAGACTTTTTTCAAATGTGTTATGGCAATAGTTATTTCTGTTCTCCAAAATTTTCTAGGGCCTTTTATAAATTGAACAAGTAAAAGGGTAGCCTTTTACGATTGGAACACGTTACTATTGGTTGTTTGCCCACGTTGCTCGATGGTATGACATTATGCTGATTTCGATGACTAGTTAAAATAGCTGTATAGTAGGAAGCAAAGTCTGCCTCGTGGGAAAAGCTGGTCGCAGACTTATTCTTCAAGTATACCAAATTTCTAAAAGGAAAGTTGAAATTGAGTTTCACTGACTGAAAGTAAAAGAAAACCATGTTTTTTTTATTTCATAGCAAAACAGTTATATGTCTGTTTCTTATTTGAAACTGTTTTCCAACTTAACGATTATCACAAGAAGTAATGACCTTTTTTAAATTTTAAATTTATCAGGATCATTAAACAAAATAATAAGTTTCCATTACAAAGAGAGTGCATTTCTGTGTCTATAATGCTGAAATTTGTAAGTTGAGCCTTTTTTGCAATCATTTCTGTAGCAAACTGAAGCGGAATCTTGCAGACGTTCAAAAGGAATGGCTAAGTTTTTATACGATAATTTGGCTTTCCCAAAAAATTAACACAACCGGATTTCTGCAGTCTGCACTGTGACGTTTAGCATTCTAATTGTATTAATATTAAAATGTACGTGTTTCACCAGGTAATGCATATTCTGTGGCATACTTGGTTTCAGTTGAATAAAGGCATGAACGTTTTGTTCATAAATTCCCTTTGATTTGCAACTTTTTGTCATAATTTAAGGCATTGTAACAATTTCTCGCGCCATTAATTACCAAAACTACCGTTTCTCCAATTTATATTTCAGAATAATTTTAACAATTGACATTTACGATATCACTATTTAGTAGTGACTGATTAGTAAGGCAACGATTCGCATATTCTCATTCTACAGGGATACCTTTACTTGTCAAAACACAGCTTCACCATTAAATGGATCTAGAGTCCTACTTACCTGTGTAAGATATCGTCATTACAAAGATTTTAAGTAATGGTGCAACGAGATAACCACCCATATAGTACGGGGTAGACAATGATACCATAAGATTAGAAAAAAGAGGATCGTGGAAAAAAGCAAGCAACTAAAATGATGACTCGTGGAATTTATGATCATGATCATTCGGGATGACATTTTCTTTCAGGAAGTGTAGTATCATTAGATAAATCACGTGCACATCAAAGGGCGCATTTTGCCATGAATCAAAGCGCTGTGGTGTTAATTCCTGCCAATAAAATTGGTCGAGCGATCGAAGATGGGAAGGTCTCCCCGTATGTAGGTTGCTTGCAGTCTATCAACATCCTGAACCACGTTGTGGCAGGACCCGAGGACGGAATGTGAAATAAAATTATATAATAAAGTCATAAATTCTCCAGCAGCATTCCCCGTTGCGAGGATAGTGATGGCCCGATGAGGTTCTAAAACAAGGTTACACAACTTGACCTTCTTTTGTGTCGCAAGTCACCAACGGAATGATGTCGTATCGTTTACTTGTCTTTTATTATTTCCATATTGCTATTAATCTTCATGAAATAAACTTATTTTTCCTAAAAATAAAGAAAATGTGGCAATCCGGAACATGATAAATCTGACGAAGCTGCCAGTGCACCCATTCTTTGAAAAAATGCACATTTGATTTAACAGCACATATTTCCCGCAGATCGCTGTTTCTTTTAAGATTATGTCTCTCTGTAATAAAAGATATTTTTGCGATCAGAATTGGGTTTATGACACGATGACAAGGAGTTACCTCGATGAGGCATGGTTTTACCTGAAGGGTATTATTCTGTTGCCTCGGAAGACACCATTTGAGATGATGGGGCGATTTGCAATAAAAACGTGCGTAAGACTGATTAACATGTATGTTTTTGGTAGTAGTAAAACACAATCTATTGGAGAGATTTGCTGTCTCTTATAATGAATTCATTACGTCAAGTGACGTAGCCACGCCCTCTATCGGTGTCAACTTTCAGTACTAAGCGTATCTCTCACTGGATACACTTGTAACTGCTACGCAGTCTCTTAAAACAACTATTTAGTCTTATTTTAAAAAGAGAAATAACTTACCTTATCTTTCGTATTAGGAGTACATTATAACAAAAAAACATAGCTGGTTTCGTGATTAATAAGATATTGTCAGAGCAGGGGGTACTTTGCCCCCACCCCTTAAAAATTGGAAGACTTCAAAAGTCGGGCAAATTTTTTTGGAAATTCGGGCATTTTTTTCTAAAACGCATAGAGATTCTGGCAAAAAAAATATTGTGCTCCTCGAATCCAAACGGCTCCTTACGCCTATGCATGGGTGTAGGATCCGTGGTAGGTTTGGTTGAAGACCTTTACAAAATCTACCATTTTGAGCAATCATCTGACAAAAGCAATCAGATGGCAGGATGTGCATAATTTCATAACGTGATGAATACAGTGCTCAGAAGACCATGAAACAAATAAATAGGTCTAAATTTGTCTTGGTATGACCACCCTAACCTAATTTACCGTTAGCAGGTTAGCAAACACATCCAAATTCGGTCAGATTGTCAAAATAAATCTTGGGCTCAAAAGAGGAGTTAGGGAGCTTATTGCGTGTAGTGTAATAGTAAGTCGGGCGCACTGTTGCACCTCCGCCACCCCGAAAGAGGTATATTTGTCCATGACAGTAAATGTAAAATGAGCCAAAGCGTTATGAACAGTTGCCATATTCTCTGAAATTCTTTCAATCTATCCTTCCTTTAATGAATTAGGTAATGCGAAGTTTCTTTATTACTTTTCCCGTTCGACTTTGGACGGAACTTCGGAACTTTTGATAGAATGGTTTCTTTCGAACTTATGAATGTTTAATGGCGATTTTTGTTGGTATTTAAGAAGACTAGCAACTTCTTACTATAGCTGGTTTTCTTATTAAACTCAAGAAATCCTTACCCGGTTTGACAACAGCTTGATTTTTGTAAATCAATATCCTTATTTTTACTGAGGATTACTTCATTGAAATTGCATCAATAATATTTTGTTATCCATTTTATTCTGTAATCTCGGCATTTTTTTAAGAGAGACTTTTTGGCTCTCTCCCTCCCCTTTTTTCCATGCCGTTTAAGTAAAATGTCTGTATTAGCATTTACTTACCAGGCTAAGTTACTGGCCCGTTAACAGTTCAAGTGATTATATTTTACCCCCAAAAAGTCTAGGTTAATTTGAGGAATTCACTGCCTTCACATCGTGAGGCCAATCCATTTGCGTATGAGACCACTGCGATTGGGGGGCACAAGTTCTGCCCGAATCTGTAAGTCGTTTTAGAGAATTTTTGCAGATTCTGCCCGAATTTTGGGTTTTGGTTGCCGAGAAAATTGGGGGACAGTGTCCCCTGCCCCATACCTCATACTCCCATGGGCTACGCTATATCATTCAAAGTGGCATAAAATTCAAGAAAATTGTAGCCATCTGGAACATCATTTTATTGTTTGTTTTCATTTTACACGGAACCTTTAGTGCCCCCAAAGAAAAAAAAATAATAATAATTGAAACTTATGTTGAGTAAAGTTTTCCAATACATGCAGTTTTATACCCCATTCGTACACTTTTTAGCCATGGAAGTCTAAGGTAGTACTCTCATCTTTACCTTCAATTAAGCATTTATTGGGTCAAAATTAACTCTATCACTTTGTTCAAAACACCTTTTCTGTTTAAACAAGGAACAAGCAACAAAATAACAAGGTCACGTAATAAAGTAAAATACTTCAAATGACTGCCTTTTTGTCATATTCTTTTTAAACTATTCTCTTTAACTTTAACTACAGCAATAAGGCAAACTAGCATAGGTTGTTACGATTTTTTAATTGTTTTAAAAAGTTCTTTGTCCCTATACCCATACTTAAGATAATAAATCTGAAGAAGTACGATATTAACTAGGCTATGTATGATTTTCCCTTCTCAGTCGGTGCTTTACCTGATTTGTATTATAAGCTTTCAATCAAGAGAAGACAATCTTGATCAGTAACGTGTGATTGAACACTGACGAGCTATGAACCGTTTCGACAAGTAAATGAACACTTAAACAAACTGATGGCCGTTATTCATATATATGGCTTCCTGTAGTAACTATTTAATCAAATGTGAAAGGATTGGAACGGCTGGATTTAAATTTAACCTTTGCAAACACCTTGAGTGAATAAAGGACTTCCCTAACGTAACGCGGTTGCGGAAGAACCTGATATATTTGTCCGCTTCTAACTTTCCCACCCGTTGTCGTGGATAGCAGAGAAGTGAACTCCAATGTCCAACGCAAATTAGCAACTTTTTATAAGCTAATAACTTTTGGCGCGAATCACCACTAGTAGTAAATTGGAAGATTAACTAACGGACGGTATCGCTTTGGTGTGCTATATAGATGTATACAACATGTGTCAGTTAAAACAACGAATAACGCCTTGTGGGAGGGGTCGCGTGCAATAAATTACATGTGCGTAATGAACCTTAGCGGTGTGCGCCCATGTTCGACGGTGATTAAGATGTAGAGAGACTTAATGAGACGCGAGCTGCTTAATTGTGTTTTTATTTGATAATGACCGCGGAAATCATGTGAAGATTATATAGGCTGGTTGAACTTAACTAGAACTACATAAACAGTAAGGTGGTTACATACTATGTCAAGACAGATGGCAATTAATTTCCTTTGTAGCATCGTTATCACGTGAATGAATAAAGAAGCTTGCGACTAATTTCAGCGAAGAAAAAAGTTGACTTCGTCGCCTGCTATTTCATTAGCCAATACAAAAGTGGGGTCAACATCACCATAAATATGACAGTATCACTAAGTTTTTAATGGCTGTATAAGCTTATGTTTAAATAAGATATAGTACGATGCTTATGGTGACATCCATGAACAAACATACCCAAAACGCCCAGGCGCGGTTCTAGACCGAGATTTTTTGGGGGGCGGGGGCTTAGGGGGGCTTGAAACGGAAGAATGAAATTTTCTCTCAAATATATAAATCGGCAACGTCACTCTGAAAACAATGATTATAAAAACGGTACCATAACATACATGTAACGTATATATAGGCACAGTGGTGTACGCAGGATTTCTCTCAGGGGAGGGGGCATGCAGTATGTTGTGTGCTCGCCAGCTTGGGGGAGGGGTGTAAGGGGAGGGGGCCCCCTCCCGCTTTGAAAATTTTTGAAAAATCAAGTGTCCTTACATGCAATCTGGTGCTACATATGCTACCTTTTGAAGTAAAATTTGTGTTACAAAATTTGCGTATTTTTAGGATCTAAAAAAAATTGGCATCGGGGAGGGAGCCGTGGGGAGACAATTCCCCTCTTCGAAAATTTTCGAAAAATTAGGTGTCCTTACATCCAGTCTGGTGCCACATATATTGCTACCTTTTGAAGTAAAATTTGTGTTGAAAAATTACGTATTTTAAGGATCTTAAAAAAAAAACAGAAAAATTAGCGTCCGTGAGGGGGCATGGCCGAATGCCTCCTGCGTACGCCACTGTACAGGCATATATCTTTTAATCTGGAAAAATTTAGCTAACGTTACTGAGAGATACGAGCAACCGGACCTGTTTACATTGATGGGAGTAATAGATTTGACTAAAAAGGACTGCCAGTATAACTTGACAAGATCAGCAACGAAACGATTCTTTTTTAACTTCCAACAGATGTGATTAATCCGTTAATTTGATTTACATGTATGTACATACTGTCATAGATGTTACTTATCTGACCCAACTTTCCATGTTATGAAATCATGAACCTATGTGATTTCGAGACTCAGACGACAGTTTTCCTTGGCAAACTCATTCATGTTGGGACTGGCGTCAAAGGTAAGAATGCAGATAGGGTATAGCTAGTAGGAGCCTGCACTGTGCGTATGTACCGTTAATCCGCTATACTGTACCAAGGCGAAGCGTGGCTGTCGTACTACATGCAGTCAAAACAACCTTGTAACCGTGTACGTAAGTTGACGTGGCATACAAGAAACGTGATCACACGCCTATCTTGCATGACACATTTGAGAAACTACATCCACTGGACCAAGATGTTCACAAATGTATTGGACAATTTTGTTTTTCTCAATACACGCAAATATAGCATGATGAAGATAATACACAACCTCGGAAAATTTTGGGGGGCTTGAGTCCCCAAAGCCCCCCCCCCCCGTAAAACCGCGCCTGAAAACGCCTGCTAAATTCATGTAGATGTTTTACCTCACAACAAATACAAAAAGACTGACGCATTTATTAAAAGGATGAAAATCTGACAAATTAAGGTTGTCCCAGCATTTATTTAGAAAGATTAGAGTATGCGAAAATCAAGACTGAAAGGTATGTTAATTCCTGGCACTCTCATGTACTTTCAATTATTTATTTTTTTTTATTTATTGACCAAAACTAGATGTGAAATAGTGTAATAGAACACATTTGGTAGCTTTCATTCTTTTCATCACTTTGTTTTAAGTTTTTGGGTTATAGAAATCAATAAAATACTCAAATCAGAAAGCAACTGTAATTTCAAACAGCCGGAGATTAAGCAAGAGTTGAGCTTGGAAAGGCCACTGTAAATTTCCGTCTTTGTGAAGAATGAAATTTCAGTCTTTTTTTACGGAATACATTGTCGGCTGTCAGAAAAATTTAAGGCATAACCAGAGAAACCAGTAAGAACATAGAGACGCGGGTGGTTCATTACGGTCATTCAGGAGTAGGTTAGGGTTGCGATTCATTTATAACCGACGGTAGTCCAAAACCATTTAAAACAACAACAACAACAACAACAACAACATCAACATCAACAACAACAACATACCAAAGTTTCAGGTCACATCAGATGCGAAGAACCAGTCTAAGGCAAACCAATTTCTCACGCATAAAACTGTAAAAATTCGAGCAATTTGTCAAGAAACATGGGTTTCTTTATTGGCAAAAATAGCTTTCCCTCTTCAGAAAATATATTCCGTACTACATTCATGTTATCTTATGTTAAAACTTTGAAATTTTGAAAATAACTTATTTTTGTTTCAGCTGCAGCATCTGGTGGCAAAAGGGACTCCTTGCATCTGCTCAGCCGACAAGCACCTCGAAAGAAACGAAAATCACGTACAGCTTTCACAAATCACCAAATTTTTGAACTTGAACGACGCTTTTTGTATCAAAAATACCTCACCCCGGCAGATCGTGACGAACTTGCCTCGACGCTGGGTCTGACGAATGCGCAAGTGATCACGTGGTTTCAAAATCGCCGCGCCAAATTGAAGCGGGACATAGACGAACTTAAAGCGGACCTGTCGACGAAAGATGACGAAGAAGAGGATGCCGCCGCGAAGTGCTTGGGACATATGAAGCGAAAAGCTGGACAAAACGACAAACAGCAAATGAGATTAAAGTTGGAAAAGTTACATATATCTCAGAAGTGTAACTTAAGGGCGAGCTTGCCCCCACCCTTGATCGCGACGGAAGATACCAGGAGATTGCTCGAGCTACGCGAATCTGAGTTGAAAATTGAGGAGAAGAGAGACGAGGAGGAGGGGATGAAACGGGTGGGGGAGGGGAGTGAAAGGGAGCTGTCTGACTCTGAAAAAACAACGGGTAAAATGTCTGATCGGGAGAGCAGATCAGAGGGTGATCGAGAGGCAGCGGAAGATTCAGAGACTGAGATGGATATAAATGTTGATGAAGATGATGATGATGATGAAAATGTTCAAACCTCTCCACAAAGACGAGCAAGAAGCTGTTAGGTGGAAAATTGTGAAGACGGGAACAAAACTCTTGAAAGGTTTTCAGTTCGCTTTAATTTGTTAGTCGAAACTTTCTAATGTTGCCGTTGCTTTTAAGTTGCAGTTTGGCCAACAAAAGTAGACAGCAAACAGGTCTGTCCAATATCAGTTTTGATGGCTGGGGTGTGTGAACAAAAAAACTTCACAAGTGACCCGGTTCTTGAAAATTTGAAAAATAGGAATTTAGTTTGAAAGATTGAAGTTGGATAAATTTTGCACAGATTTTTGTATTCACTTCACAGAGATATGTAGGGCTATACCACCAGAGGAGGGAGTGAAATAATAGGAGATTGCTTTCCTTGCATATGGAAAATGACCAATGAACATTCAAATATGTATCATTATGACGTAAATTCTTCTTGCAATGTGACCTCCTTGGGCTGATACCACGGCATTTTATACATAGTCCGTGGCTAATAACCAAAGCATGTAAAGTATCATGTTTTGTCTGATGTTATCTGAACTTCTGGAAAATGAAAAAAAGTATTTGAATTGCTGTTCTTAAAAAAGAGAGTAATGTTATTTTAATCTACTTTTGATTATGTTAAAATAATCGGCAATTCATTTTGCAATAGGATTCCGTTGTGGTTGTTGTTTGAAATACTTCCAATATTAGAACCTAACTTCAACAAGTGCTTCCCGCCCAGCAACGGACAATGTCGCGTACCTCGTCAACACGCTGGCTCTCACACATACCAGCACATTATCTTCATTCGGTATTAACTATAATAATGCCACATGAATTAATTGTCCGTGCTGGTAATTAGACATTTCTTCTCGAGGAGGGAGAGATTAACTCAACCGCAAACCCTCATTAGTATAAAGATTTTGTACATAAGTATATAAATGTATACATGTATATATATAAACATACGTATACAGTATATATCGTGCTCTGAACGTCCGCCCCATCTTCACAATGTAAACCTGTCTTTATAACCGTTCTTTTTTTAAAATCCTTTTTTTTTTTAAATGAACGATCAATATCTTAGCTAAAGGTCTCTGACGTCATACAATCAAAAGTTATATATAGTTTACAATAAACTTAGCATAATTGTCTGTTTATCTTATTAAAGAGTTGCCATCAGCTCCATCAATGCATAAAAATTTTATCCCTACCCCCGACTTTGTTTGGGCGTATGTTATACTCAACCCAGAATACAATCGGCAGGTATTTAAAAAGACTCTACTTCTCGTTTATTTAGCTCTAAACAACACGGCACCACTTTTTTCTCTCTCCCATGTGTTGTATAACAAGAAAAAGGGAGGCACTACTGAGATCTGAGAACAAATTCAAACTGGTTGTTCACAACAGATACAGATCCATAGGCGTAGGGAGCGGGGACTGGAGGCTGAAGCCCCAGTCAAAACTGTGGGGGCGGAACTATGCTTCCCCTAGATCCAAGGACGAAAACCACTTATTTGTCTCTTCTGTAAGAAATGTCAAAAATTCGCAGTAAATTACCTTAAACTTTGTCCAAAATGATGCACCAAATTGCATCTAAAGACCCACAAATATCAAAAAATTTTCCACTTAGACCCTTCCCCAAAACGGCAATCCGAAACAAGGTTCAGCCCCATCCCCCAGTCTCGAGCAGCTTCCTATGCCTATGTACAGATCCATGATTGGTGAACGTGCCCTCGCTGTACACAATGGCCAATAAAAAAGGGAATGACATGCTTTTGTTAGTTAAGTAGGCAAGCTCTCTGCAGACATGGCGGCCAAAGCTTGTCAAAAACCTAACTTTTCATTTTTACCTTTGAAGGTTTCAACGCTTCTCTGTTGTTCTTTTTTTCACCGTTTCTCTCTTATAAGGTGCATTAAAACAATTATCTTTAATAGTGCACTATATTAATTTATTGAACTTGAACTTAGACTCTATTGAGTAATTTAACTATTATCTCTACCTTCTGCTCTTCCATGAATTTGTATACTGCCCTCAACAGCGTTGCCCTCTGAAGGCTGTAAAGGGATTAAAGGGAGATGCCAGTCGCCCCAAGTTTATTTTCAACAATTTGCTAAATCTTACAAATCTCCTCTTATTCCGTTCACAAGTATCTTTTACTATGTTTCTGTATACAAACATTGAATACTGAAGGTAAACCAAGGAGTTTTTCTGCATGAATTTAACAAATGAGTAACAAACATGTTATCACATGAGTGATAAGAGCCATTCCGGAACTAGGATGACGACGGTGGCACACTCATTCAAACTGGGGGAACTGCATTTTCCCTTGAAGGACAACATTGCTTGAAAATGCATCAACATGGCACATACTGATGTTGTCGTTATGAAACCATTCAGTCTCACCGATAAACCATTTCAATGGCTTCCCCCCCCCCCAAAAAAAAAAAAATATTATGCATTACAAGAGTTATAAATGTTGCATGATTTGAAACGTAAAAGTTTGGGTGAAAAAATAATTATGATACACAAAATAGTGATATTTTTCCTGTGAGAGAGCTTATATCTTGAAAGTAAAATAAGCTAGATTTTTGAGTTTTAATTGTCAACGGTATCATTCTGTATCCATGAATAGTCATTATAAGGTGTGATACTTTTAAGTATTGCATATTGCCTGCGTAGGTGGTTTGGAAGGCTGGGGAGCTGAACAGAGTCCGCTCCGCGGGGTAATACGGAATATATTCTCTGTAAAAGTGCAAATTCTGAGAGGTTCTTACGCAGGCACAGACAAAAGAAGGAAAAGACTTTACCAAGTCTAACAATTATTTTATTCTACCACCCCCTCCCCGTCTTTAGAAACAAAACCTAGCTTAAAGGAGACCACTTTCTTGTTGAAATCCTCGCCCTGTTGAGGGGAATCTGTTGGGAAAACGGTGCACACGTATACGGACTGCTATGTTTATTAAATGATTACAGCACTTATCTACAAAGAAATCATAACTTGAGCCATGAGAGCTCACCATCATAACAACCTTGTTCAAAATGGTTTTCGGAATTTTAAAAATCACTGCTTTTAGCAGCATAAAATCAGTGTTAAACTAGACCAGGCACTTTTTGTTAATTGTTTTTTTTTAAATGATCATCACTTATTTGGTGTGATAATGTGACGTCACATCCTGGTCAGGTAATTAAAGTAGAAAAGAGCTCTGTTATTTTCAAAACTTATATTTTAAATGTCTCACTAGCTAAGAGCGTAGGAGGAAAACCAAAGAAGCAACAAGCAGCCGAAGGAATTGTGCTTTCCTATAGGAGTGACGCTAAGTGGGGAGAAGGATGGAGAAGAACCCCTCCCCACCCCGTCAGGGAAGGCTGCCCCTTAGTGGAATTTTTTCACTTTTGCCAAGAAACGTAGTCGGTACGACAAAGAGCATAGCCTTACCCCTGACAATGACCAGTCACCTGATATTTTACTTGATTTTGCTTTTATAGAGAAGTTATCTTTAATTGAAAACCCATGTTTTTTTTTCAAATTTACTAAAAAAAACTCAACTTTTCTTCAATGAGGAATAAAAGCGTAAAGTTCTCATTCGCCGACCTTCCAGCAACCAATCGCTTTTGTCGAGGCTTCGAATCGTTGCCCTCACTCCCGTTAGGGAGCCTGTTCCATCCCCAGACAAACCTCTTCTCCCTAGTGGACTGGGGGAGTATGTCACCAAAAAGGCCACAAGACTGCATAAGGCACAGCAAGTTATCTAATAATTTTTAACTACTTATCGGTTGGGCAAGTTTGCACAAAAATCTTATCACTTACCCGTCCTACCCAAATCACCACCTTTCATGTTGCGTGGCGTTTTTGCATTTGCCAGTTACATCGATGCCGGGTAGACATGCCGCTAGTTGGTTGATTGCTGGGGTTTTCATCCTTTTTCTGTTTGTGTATGGTCCCACACTTGTAACCCTAGCTCCCTACCTCATGAGGCTTGTAAACTTGCTGTCTTAAGGGGTCATTTTCATTCGAAGGAATCTTGTGGGAAAATTTGTAACATTTCCATAAATGGACATGAATGTTACTGAATATATGACACATATAACATCGAAAGAACGTTTGAACGACTGCATACCTTGGAACTACAACTTGCGGCGTTTCATAACATTGCAAAATTTGATCATAATAGGCTATTGAAAAATTCTCTCATAATTTGTGTGATCTCGCTTCCTTTCGCTC
>WURT03538303.1:0-18624 GCA_009936505.3 Holothuria glaberrima | reverse complement strand
GACCTGAGTAGGACCTGAGTAGGACCTGAGTAATACTTTAATAACATTTCAACTGACCTTATTGGTTGCCTTTAATGTTTTTTGTTGTTTTTCAACTGCTTGAGCATATTCATCTTGACCACATCTGAAAGAGAAGATGAACCGTCACAACAGCTAGTATTATCGGCATAACTGAAACGTGTCATATATATTATCATCTTTCATTAATAAGTTGCATCTGTTTAATGTGGTTCTGATGTTTAAGTTTGGCAGTTTTCAGTTAATTTGTATCGTGTATGTAACCAATATATTGTTCGCCAACTTACTTTCACTGGCTGATTCCATTGGTGTAGAGAGAAGACATATTTTATGATAATTAAGCTACGAGGGGTACACCTTGACAAGAAGAGTAACAGATGCGTTCCTACCTCAGTAATTTGTTGAGTTTCTTTTCCACTTCGATGCTTGATGCAAGATATTTGAGAACTCTGTCTCCAGCTACATAGTACAAATTAGTTTTGTTCTTTTTCCCCTTTTCTGCACTGATCAACTTAATCATCTTAGAAAGAATGAATAAACAAAAAAAAGTAATTGCATTTATCAGAAAGCACATCCCTATTTACATTCAAATTTTCTTCCTTCTTTGTAATGGCTTGAAAACTGACAAGTTTCATGACATGAGAAGTATTGAAACACATTAACTATAAGCTATTTTAACATTCTTCAAATAATTCACACACATACAAAAAAGAAAGTAAAGTATTTTGCAAAGTATATTGAATAGAATGCTAAGTACAGCATTATACTGGAAACACCCATCTAATTTGCTATGTCTAAACAAATTAGTACTTTCACAGGTAATCCGGATAACCCGGGTACTCGCCCGACATTTACTACCCCCTCCGAAATTACTACCCAGTTCCTTCATAAAGTGAACAACACTTCTTTAGATCAATATCGCATCTTATCTGTCATATAACATTTATCACATTATACTTCGTACAGTTTTTCACTGCTACCATTTGAAATGAATCGAAATATTAGTACACATGGCAATGTAGTACTTTAATAGTTAATAAAAACCTTCCATACCAGGCAGAGATACAAGATATTGAAAAACTGGATACCTGTCCATCATTACCTAGTTCCAATTTTAGCAATCGGTGAAAACACTAAAAAATTTCTTCATAAAAATTAATCCATAATACATGTCCTCACATCTACTCCTCTTTTCAAACAAAGAACTTTTTCAAAACTTTTCTTTTCAAAAACATTACGGTATAAGCTTATTTACTCATGCAAAACATATAGTCCATTCTGCCGTATGATTACATATTTAGTCACTCTCAGTTGAATAGATAATACACACCTGTAAATGACTTAGATTTGAAACATGTGTTCCACAGCACATGTTTGCTTCAATACTTTCAATTTCCACAATTCGAACAAGCCCTACATGGTCCTCGGGAAGCCCTCTTGTTCGCACCTGTGGTAAAAATGTTATAAGACAACGCAAATCCAAAATCTGAGAGAGGATAACATGCACTATACAATACAAACAACACAATAGATAAACTGTCTTTATATTAGTGTTTATAAACGGCAGTAAAATTATCATACTTGGGTCATACTTTGCATTTTTGAATATCGTAGTTTCTCCTGGAGTGTGACATATACAGCAGATGCCCAAGACTTACAAATCTTTGGCTCCAGGAACTGGGGTATTTTCATCTCACCTGTTTCATCTCCAGAGATGTCAGTTGACAATCACAAGTCAATCTGGCAGGTCATTTGCACTTGCGTATAGATAAGTGCCTCAGTAGCACAGCTAGTGTCAGAAAAGTGTGCTCCGACAGAGGAAGTTTCAGGGTAAAAAGGGGGCAGTAAACTTACGGTAATTAAAAAGAAACCTTTAGCCCAAAGAATAGTCTAAATCATGATACTGTATCATGACATGAGGGAGCTAAATCCAGTACTGTCCAGATCAAACTAGAGCACCGATGGTGCAGTAGCTCAAACCCAACTAGTTAGAAAGCAATATATGCATTGAGGTGTCAGTGATCATAATACAAGCAAGTCCTAGTTTCTGGAAAGATACGGTAGTTGTCATATTTGGACAATTTTTTGCCAATTTTTCATAAAATGGCTCATAGAGCCCAAATGGGACCATGGATCCCAAATTCCTGTACAACCTGAATAGCCCATAACTTTTTCATAGAATGGCCCATAGGGCCCAAATTGGACCCTGGACCAAGAATTCCTGTAAACCCCAAATGGCCCATGACCCAAGGAACCTTGTGTCCAAGTCTGAAGAAAATCCACACCCATGAATTTTTCATAAAATGGGACCCTGGACCCAAAATTCCTGTAAACCCCAAATGGCCCATGACCCAAGGAACCTTGTGTCCAAGTCTGAAGAAAATCTGCACCCATGAATTTATCATAAAATGGCCCATAGGGCCCAAATGGGACCCTGGAACCAAAATTTCTGTAAACCCCAATTGGCCCATGACCCAAGGAACCTTGGCTAGATAGACTGGCTGGCTAGATAGACTGGCTGGCTGGATAGACTGGCTGGCTAGAAAGACTGGCTGGCTAGATAGACTGGTTAGATAGACTGGATAGATAGACTGGATAGACTGGATAGATAGACAGGGAGACAGACTGGATAGATAGACTGGATAGATAGACAGGGAGACGCAGGCAGGAAGGTAGGTAGGCAGGCAGGGCAGGCAGGCAGGCAGGGCAGGCAGACAGACAGACAGACAGACACAGACAGACAGACAGACAGACAGACAGACAGAGTGATGGTGGCAGATCACAATAGCTCAAACAGCTTATAGCTGGTTTGAGCTAACAACAATGATGGTTAAAATGACCTTATTCTTCTTAAAATACATAAAAGGACCTTATAAATGTAAAGATAAGGAAATTGTCTTGAAGTTTCTCAAACTTGCATGCAGAATATACTTACTATGAGTCTACTAAAAGGACGTACCTTTTGTAACTCCTCAGATCCTAATTCTACCCATCTTGGTGTCATTGGTAAACATTTTCTGATGGCATCATTTACATCTTTCTGTAATTGTTCTAGTTGTTCATTACTGATTTTAGGTGTGTCAAGTTCAATGAAAGACTTCTCTCTTCCTAGATCCCTGTGAAGACATGATCAAAGTAGACAACATTTAAAGGCAGACACTCATCACTCTTAAGTATTTAGGTTAGGCTTAATCAGAATTGGTGACTGTTCTTTAAGTAACATACTAGCCACTTGGATTGGTGACTGATTTGCAGAGACCACACACAGTGTTGCACTCAGTGAAGAGCTGAAGACTTATTTTAGAAATTGGAGGGGATGGGGAGGGGGAGCTACTGCATATGTAAACTAAGTAGGAGAATTTAAACTATCTGGGGTGGGGGAGATCTGCCTTAGCATGAAACTTTGGGAAACATAAATTCAAAACAATTACAACAAAATCTCAATCAAAATGAAAAGCACACTTCACAGGAAGTTGGGAGAAATACTACATCATGTCATGTGTAATTATACTTTGGTGATAATCATAGGGTAGTGCAATGGGTAAGTGTACGATATCTAATTTGAAACTGCCATGACAGAGTGAGTGTATAGCTGAGGGTGAAAATTACTTCCTTGTCTGTGAAGTTGGATTCTTGAATTTCATTTTTTCAGCATAATTCTTACACATTGAAATGCTAATTACAGGTAAATAAAATTTTCCTTATGTCAGGCATGACAAATGCCTTCAAAAAATTATAAAAAACATTATACTAATTTAAGTTACAAATTTTTAAAAGTTCTTTTTTTTTCTTTCCTTTGTTTTTACCTTCTAGTGTGTATAAAGTGTGTTTAATATGACCAACCAAAGCATTACATATAGGGTCCCATTACTCCCTAACCAGTTTCAAAGTACAATATAACCAGGAGACATAATATTCTCTTGAGGGGAGGGGCAAGATCAGCAGGGAGCCTATCATTGTTCGCTCTCAAGTTTTTATTACTCAAGTGTTCACAATAAGTGCCCAGGTCAAGTCCTCTAAAATTTACAGAAGTAATCATCACTTCTTTTAACTCCAGCATCTGTTGTTATCATTACCATATAAGAGCACACCTGAATATCTACACTTTTATTGATGATAGAAAGTATTATTCCAGTCAATAATTTCTCAAAAATGGTAAACAGTTGCTCCAGCTTTTTTGTTTCATTCAAGTAAACCAATGAGAATTCCTGTTACAGAATAAAAATATATACCATGATGTGGTTGGCCAGCCATATTTCCCATCTGCTATTGCTGTGACCAAATGCTGTCCTGTCAGGATGTGAAGGAGAAAGGCACAAACTTCTTGTTACAACAAATAATAAGAAATGTTAAAGGTAGACACTCATTTCTGCTCTCTACATTTAAGGATTAGGTCAATCAAAATTCAATATTGGTGACAGCGCTTTGTTTGACATACAAAGTAACACATTCCAACTCTGCCTTCAGATATAAGAAACTCTGATTGGTCAATACCTCGTGTATATGTGATATGTAAGATGTAGTGTAGTCTGTACTTGTCTCTGATCACACACTGACCTATAATCTCAAATATGAACTGTTGTTGCATATTTTAACCTGCAATGATGCTTTCATTAAAAAAAAGACCTTGGTTTCACACACTTGGTCATTAATACTTCAAAGGAATTAAATGTCTCACCAGAGTGTTGTTGCATGTGGTCAAAACGACGATTCCAGTCAACCACCTGGTGGACCTCTGTTTCTGGTTCCAGTGATTGTTTCATGAAGTGTACAGCCTTATCACTAACCCGAGTAATTCGCAGCACTTCATGGCCATTCATCTAACACAAAATGACAAGAATTCTTGAAAATCTTCTTTTCTTCTTATGGGTTGTAACTATGGAGTACACTTAAGACAAAATCAAATTGTCTCTGAATTATTGTAAGGTGGAATAAAATATCATGTATGTCATGTATTGCATTGTATCAAGCAATTATTATGATAATAAACATGATTACTTCTTCATGACTATTCATTGCAGGAGTTCTGTCTTGAGTTTTCTCCTTTGGCCACAAGACTGTGTAAGGTAGGACCTGCTTGGTTATCATGCATTATACAATTAAGTCTTCTTTCCAACCCTGCTTCACACATATGGACAATTACCACTCTCAATACCCTATAAGGCCTTCCAAATTTTTGAGCAAGAAGGCAGTCCATGGACTTTCAAATCTTAACTCCCTCATATTCTCTACAGACCTTGGGGTCAAGGAAATTTCCAACTATACTGATGAGCAAATAATGATAAAGCACCAATTTTAGTTCATTGAAACTTTGGTCATAAACTTTAGCAACTAGAATGCACTATTTAAAAATTTATCTCATCACTCTCAACATATCATGTGGTGTTTATGATCTTTTCTAACAACTGATATGCAATTGATAGATATAGACACCAATTTTAGCCCATTTGAGCTTAGACTACTCTAAAATGCTAAATGATTATTACATATGCAATAGTTTTCATGGTCAGGTACAGTACCTATCCATTAACTTTGAAACTGATCTGATTTGGTTTAGGAGTTGACAATAGACACATTTGCTAAATTTTGACAAAGTTGATCTATTTTCTACAGCATATTTTGACCTTTGACCTCAAACCTCAACAGCTAAAAAGCACACTTTATTTTTCTTATCTATCTCAACATATCAAATGGTCTGACGAGTTATTCTGACATACTGATTGGCAGAAAAAGGCCAAAAATAAACTTTTAGCAAATTTGTCCATTAATCAATGATATCATCAATTACTAGATCGGACTTAAAATTTAAGAGAAGTTTTCAACACACTTTTCCCCAAAACTTAGGTAAATTTGACATTGCACCTACATTTTAACCTTTGTCCCCACCCTCAGCAACCATAAAGCACTAATTTAAAATTATCTTATCATACCTAACATATCATGTAGTTTTATTACTTTTTCAAATGTACTGGTAGGCAAATATTGGCAAAAACCTTTTAGCTTTCCAAATCTAACCTTTGACCTACAGCATCATCAATTATGCATGCACAAGTTTACAAGGTCAGGTAACTACCCACCAAGTTTGAACTTAATCCAACTTACCATTTAGGAGGTGTTAGCAACACACAGTTTTGCTCATACATACACTCTCAGATATTCACACTCAGCTTCACATTTCTGATGTTAGCTTTTAGTAGAACATCACATCTCTATACATTACATGTCTATGGGAGATAAGATGATGAATACTTACAGTTCCTCTGTCATCAGGCTGCAAAATAAAGATACAGGACTATGATTAGAGGAAGAACTAAAGAGTGCAGTAAACTTTGTCAAGATGTGTGACTGTTGTGAGATAATTAACTTGTACAAAATAATTATAAATGAAATGAAATATAGAAACAAGTAAACAAAAGGACAAAGAACACACACATATGTAAGAGAGTGAGGACTTTAAGCAAACAGAGACTGTTGACAGTTTGGTTTATACATTTTCAATTTAGCTTTCTCTGCAAACTGTATGTGCAGGCCAATATGATATATGTAAACAAAGTTTGATTATTTTTAATTCATTTTACACTAGAGGTCATGACCCGCCCTAACACAGAAGCTACATCTAACCGTTCATTGTCGTTTGTAGTTTGATCAAAGGACTTATCTTAAAACATTCAACACATTTTAGACATTGTGTTACGTTTTACTTCGAGTGGTACCCCAATGATGAACAAAGTACTGGAAACTAGTGTACTTTTAAGGGTGTTTACCCCATGATGAACTTAACTGGGAGAAGCTCTGGGAAATGTTAATGACACTGACATTATATTATCAGGATATACAAATAGAAAAAGTAATGTCATTTAAGTAAATACTGTACATGTGATAGCATGTCCTAAACAAGCAATTTTCTTTATGAGTTGCTATTCACTAGTTTCTGTAATGGTAGTGCACACTCATGTTGATATTTTGACAACAAGCTGATCTGTACATTAGACAAATTTGTGACAATGAATCATTAGTTGTTTTTAGCCACAACCCTATTACTACAACCATTCACCATGTACCCCACCCCAAAAAAGATAAAGTTTTTGGATTTGATTGTAATGTTTATCGTACTACATACCTGACCCCCTCCTTCAGGGAAGAGTACAGTGTCTTCACAGATAACATCAAATCCTGAGACAACCTCTTTCTTGCCATTGATGGCAATCTTCAGCTTTGATGGGGAACATGACACTACCTTTGTATCAAACTGAAACAAAAAATGAAAGGGAATAGTTGGAACAGTTTAAAATTATTTCAGTTTCCGAATATACTTCATAAGAACATAGTAACATAGACTACTGGACGTGGATGAGCTCCTCAATGCAAATGAACTATTGGTTACATGGGCTCTCAGCTTCACTAATCATTTTAGTTGAGTCTGAAATGGAGTTTTGTGACATTGAATTGAAAACAACTTAAAAGGCAACATGTCTCATCCCAGACAGAAAAAAATTCTCTCTATTCAGTTTGCTCCTTGATCCTAGCTCCTCCTCCAATTCAAACAAAAAATGTGTCCAGTGCACTTCTCTGTAAAAGCTAAAGTGGCCTTCAATGAGTCTAACTGCTGAAGGCCTTACCAAAAGGACACTGTGTGAGCTTATTTGGGAGCACATCTACACTGCACAAGTCATCACTGACAAAACAAAGTGAACCTATTCTTTGAATTAATGGCATTCAAAGTGCAGTCACCAATTGTATTAAGAGAAATGATCTATGTTATGTACTTTAAAGACAGACAGTCATCACCAAAGTATATTTTTAGTGTGAGGGTATCAAAATTCTCACTTGGTTGCTGCACTTTCAATTTGATTGCCATCAAAGTTTGCAATTCAAATGATGCAGAGTAACTCACATTCCACACAATGCAGAGAGAGCGTTTGGATTACACATTATAGCCTTGTACAGTATGTTCAACAGGACATTGCCTGAGGCAAGAAAATAGGTTTTTGTCTGCACAAGGAGGAGCTTTATAACTTTACTGGAGGAGCTAAAAGTTGATATTAAAAAAAAAGTTGAAACTATCTGGGATGATGAGAATTGCCCTTTAATTACCATAGAAACTGAAAATTCAAGTAGGTGGTGTAAAATTGGCTTGTGTGAATGTGTAAATTCACATAAGTTTGGTGCCACCAGAATGGCAATTCGGAAAGAGATTTTACCCGTAAATTGCTTGCTTCCTGTAAGATACTACCATGGTAACATGGAAGTTGCCCACCTTGGAATAGTGTTTTGGTATTCACAGTTTCTGGTCCAACTAAAACACCACTGACAGGAAATAAGTAACTGTTGTTTGGACAACAGTCTAGCTCTAAAATTCTCAAGTGCCTGCTGGCAAATTGTAGCCAGCATTGTACTCTAGAAGGGCCTGCAATAGTTTCAAGTAACCTCAAGTTTCAATGGGAAGAGTAATTTCAGAATACCCTGGACATGGAAGATCTCTTTGGGAAAACACAAGTCTGCAGAGTCCAGGCAAACAAATGTAATTCGAGAACAATTCCATCTATGATTATTGCACCACTATTCTTTGGCTATGATTGAGGTATCTTGCTATTTACCTTTTAACAAGTTATGAAGATATGCAGTCAGTAGTCATTTATTTTTGTGAGAAGTCAAATAGATATGTAGTAAAAAATTCAATTTCCCCCACTGGGATATGTGTTCAAGAGGCTACAGGGATACTAAGTGGATCTCGAGGCAACTTTCTGCTTATTAGCCTGTGAAGGTTTGCTTGTCTTTGAGAGGCTATATGGATACACAATCCAAATTTTTGTCATCTTTCACAAGGCTTTAAGGATACCTGGTGACTGTATAGCCCTGTAGCCCCAACAAAAACAGAGCCTCAATCTCAGAGGGTATTTAACATTTGTGTGCAATGGAAAAGCAAACTCTGTTGTTCCATCCTGGCTACTACAATTGTTACAAATTAAAAGACTCAAGTAAAAACTTCCCTTATATCAAAATACATACTTGAGAACCCCTAGTCTAGCCTTACAGTGTATGTGTGGCCAGAGCAACTACAGAATACCCTGCTGCAGGAGGCACTTTTTATGATCCAAGATTCAGATTTTCAAAGGATCAGAATTAGCTAGTGTTTTTCAAATTAATTTCGTTCGTTCGTCACATTTATTTTAATTGTATACATACATACACTTAAAACTTTACAATACCATAATTGATTTTTATATGAAGATGCATGAATTCATACAATAGAAAAAGGAGCCAAAAGAAGCAACAAGCTTTTCTAGTCTGGCCCCTAAACGGAAAAGCATTGATCAAACACAACTAGAATATAAAGAAATTAATGTCCTTAGCTCCTTTTCTTTTTTTTAAAATGATGCTCTGTGATGATTTGTTAAGTCTTTAATAATGATTGAAAAAAGTCAAAGTCCAACAAATTTGTTTTACAGTCTAGTACTTATCAACTTAATAGGCTAAAACAGCATAATAAAACCCACATACTGTACCACAATCAGATTCTGCCACAGTCAAAATAAAACTTGTCACAATAGCATAGTTTTAAATGCTAGTTGTATTTTTCTGCATTTTTATTTCTGTGGCTGAAGCCTTTTTTTGCCTGTTTGCTGATTTAATATTTGCTCTTACATGTTTTAAGTGTTTATTTTATTTCCTTTTTGGTGCTCTGTTATGATATTGTGCAATATGTTTACTTCATTGTTCAATTCAGTTTTTCTTTTTTAGTGCATTTTCTGGTTTTGACACTTTCTTGATTTCTGCCACTGTTTTAGTTAGATTTTATTCGTATTTGATTGTTTTTATACATTCCTTTTTATTTTTCCTCTTTAATGTTGCCAGCATGGTAATTCACAGTGATGGATCAATAAAGTGATATTCTATTCTATTCTGTTCTATTCTGATATTAACGTTGAAGCAATTGACTGAAGTGGAATTAACAACCCACTCGGCAGACTATTCCACCCATTGACAACTCTATGGAAGAAGCTGAACTTTCTAATGTCAAGCCTAGAGAAATTCTTCACCACCTTCATAGAATGACCTCGAACTTGGGAACTAGCACAAACCTCTAAGTAGTTACAATTAGACAGAGAATTACTACCAGAAAGGAATTTGAAAAGGTATGTAGCATATCGCCCCTAATCCCTCTTAACACAAGAGTAGTAATTGGTCACAGACAAGTGAGCCTACAGTATTATGATAATGGAGATTGGGCACTTTAGGAATAAGCTGAGTGGCCCTCCGCTGAACTTGTTCTGAAAGAAACTTGTCCCTTCATAGAAAGGATTCCAAGCCTGCACAGCATAATCAAGATGTGGCCTCACCAACTGCTCATACAAAATCAACACAATACCTTCACTAAAATTACTGAAACTTCTCTTGATCAATCCAAGCACCCTATTTGCCCTAGCAGCAACTGTACATTGCCCAGGGGAACAGCTCTCTATTCCAACATCTCTTTGTTCTGACGTCTCTACGTTCCGAAAATTCCACGTTGAGGTAAGTGTTATAGAGAAAAGGTTAGGTTAGAACAAGCCCCCATCCTATCACTGTTCTTCATGTGCACATTCAGAATATAGAGATGTCGGAACAATGAGACATTGGAACAAAGAGGTGTAGCCATGCCCAGAGGGCTTCAGATCACTTGTAATGACAACACTTAGCTGGTCCTTAAATTCTGAACTCACATTACTCAAAATACTACCAGACTTGGTATAATCATAACTCAAATTTTTGATCCAAAGTGAAGAACTTTGTATTTATCAGTATTAAAAGACATGTGCCAAGCCTGAGCTTTGGTAGGACGAAGTATACATCTTTTGCTGGATTCATAGTTGCAATCAAAGTGGCTCCATGGGCTGCCCTAACTAGGTATCCATTTTACGCTGGATTCCTAATCCTAGTCAAAGTTACTGCTGTAGCATGGTGTTACCATGAGTCAGTCAATTAAGGACATTTTCACTAAAAACACAAAAATACGGAAGTAGTACTGTATGTAATTTAAACTTATCCATTATTTTCCTGAACATGTTTTCTCTAAATCCTGAAAGAGTGATTTCCGTGGGCAAACTTTCAAGAGGCAGGGAAATTCGCACCACAAGTTTCAGATGTGTTAGGCTTAACAATGGTACCTGGAGTCAGTCACCAAAACATTAATGAAAATACCGAAAAACATTTGGTATGTTACTAGTACTGGTTCTTGAAAAAATTATCGGTACTTGAAAAAAATACCGGTACTCGAAAAAAATACCGGTACTCATTTTAATTCCCAACAAAAATGAATATGACTCTTGTTTTCTGTGTTAGCTGAAACTGAAATCAAATTATTCCGTCTTCCTTATCTACTCGCAAAATCAAGTATGTCTTGCCCACGCAACATTATATACAGTATATGCACTGTTCAACAGTGCACGGGCCACAGACGGCGACTTCTTTATCGCCGGGGAAAACAGACAACCTGTATTTTAAGGGATCGTTCCGTATTGTGGTTTCTTCCTGAGCTCTGTATAACATCTCCCTAAACTGTTCAAGCCCCATATTTTCATAAGTCTAGGCTACCACAGTTTTAAAAATCATACAAGAGTCACAACTTCCAAAGCAATTTTGCCAATTTTGTGAAGCTTCGCAGTTCCGTTATACAGTCGATCGTTCACAAACATAAACGCGCAAGTGTTGCCTGCTCTCACTATACAAGGTAGTTTTTGAACGTAGTATTTACATGTAGTCATACGAACAACGAAAATGGCGATTTGCGAGACTGTGCGTATTCTGTTATGTTGATGTCCTGTGCAAACACACCACTGCACAGTGCTTTAGGAAGCAATCACATTGGTAAATTGAAGTACGGATGCCTTAAAAGTATGCACAAGAATAGTCCCACCAAACATGACACAACAACACGTTGTACATAAATTGTCACTTGATCTGGAGTGTGTAAGACACCATAAGTTTTTCCGGAATCGTCAAACGAACATTTTGCATGTACCGTACAGCCAGCTCATAAAACAGTGAATGGTTTTAGGCGGGAAATAGATACGTTGGGTCCCACTAGCGGCACTTTCAATAGTTTAGGTGTAGGGTTATGGCATTTGACATGAAAATTATGAAATCAATCTCCGAAGAAGAAATGGGATGTCCCTGAATTTGAAGATATGCATGTCCTTGGATTTAGAAAACGTTGTGCGAAAGTGGTATAATGGCCGGGCAGCTCTAGTCTTTGTCTTACGAAGACCATGTGGTAGACCAATATCAATCACAGCATAGAATTTTGTATTGTAACTCAAGGAACATTTTCTGTACCGCTTATTGCCATACTGTGGTGCTTTGCTAGCTTGCTGCCTACCACGTTTGTCACCTGCCCGCCCTGCCATCTGTACAGTAAGTTCAGTACTGTCCACTTAAAATGCGTCGTACCGGTGTGGTAACGTTCATAGCAAGCTGCAGACGATCCGGTTGTGGAGGGAAAAATCTTGAAAATTCCCAATGATTTCTTGTTTGCTTTATGATTATAACAAGTGTTAAATAAGTAGTATATGCTTGTCTTTTTACTTTTACAACAGTATCGAACAGCCCCCAATATGAACATTTTCTTTCACAAATCACTATGGTGTTGTAGTGAAAGTAAATCACCATATAAATGGATGAGTCCAAACAGGCAACTAGTCACTGAAGCAACGTCAGGAATTAAAATAACAATTTTTAATGATTTTAATTAGTTTATAAGTTTGCATTGACTTAATACACTTTTAATTCAACTTTTGAAACAATTCTGAACCATTGCAGCAGTTCGATGTGCTGTAAAATGATGGTTTCATAATATTTGTGCCCATGTTTCAGTATGCTGAATTTCACTGTTCCCAAATGTTACTGCAACATTATTTTAAACCATGTTCCCATATGTAACAATTCCGGTGTCGTAGGCAAGTCCTGTTAGGGTTCCGTGTTTGGGGTTCACAGATCAACACGGCGCCCTGGATATCGCACCTATAACTATGTAAACACAGATGTGTTGAATAGGGACGGAACATTTCACACGATGTGTTCAAAGCATACTTTTCAACCAGCGGTTCTCTTGGACAAGACTGTATGAGTGCCGTGCTCAGAGTACATTGCGTAAGCTTTTTCCCGCCCGACTGTGACAACCACGAGTTGCTAACCGGTGACTGTCCTCAATACCGGTTCTGTGTGACTAACAGTACCGGTACCAAAATTTCATGGTACTGCCCAACCCTATTTGACAGATTTTGAGCTGTTGTAAGCTAGTACTGTTGATTCTTGAATAGAAAATGTTCTTTCATAAGCCATAGAATGCCTATCGTATGTTGCAGTGACCGACTCAAGGTACCGACCGACTCAAGGTACAATCACTATACAAGATGGCCATTTTAGCTGGATTCTTACTCATATGCCTAGTTGTAGTAACTGGGACTACAGATAGGAATCTGGATGAGAAGTAAAATCGTTGAGGGGTACTCTGTTTGTACCTTATAGTTATGGCCTTGCTGCCATTACAACCACGCATTTGCTTTTCTCGCGAAATGGGTACAGCCGTGTACATGCATTCTTAAACAACAAAAACAGCATTTCCCAAGTAGCTTAGGCATATTTTTGTGTAATTCAAGTTAGGCCTAGAAGTAACAACCAACAGATTAACCATAAGATGCCATTTGCCGAATTCACTTACCTCCTTTAAATAACTATCCTTTTGACAAATAAATGACATGATTTCTATGGTCAAAGATGAGGATTTTGTCTGTAGCCTATCTCGATAAAACAGACTCAGTAACCTTTGCCGGCCAGCGACACGGATGTCTATTTCTCGTGTACCTGCACTGGCTGCACTCGTATGTACAGTAAGAGAGGACTTTTTCCGATTTCAACATCTGCTGCGATGGTTACAACACGCAACATCGACAGGCATGAAAGACTAAATGAAGGGTGCCCTCGAAATTGTGTTACCCTAACTGGAGCGGTCCTACTAATTATAGCCAGGCTATACATTTGTACGTACAAATCAACGGAGTAAACTAAATTGTGCTCAAGCCGCCTAGTAACAGATTGTCATAAATCACATTCGCACGTACTAATATGTTTAAATCATTACATTTTTCAACTTTGTGTGGTTTTCGATAGACTATTCAGGAGTGTGATATATATCATGCTACTTTTACAGCTCAGTTTAATGCCACGCTAGAAACAACCCACGCCGTTGCATGTAGCGCAAGCAGTAGCTTTGAAGTTACGTACTGACTCGGACTGAGATCATAACATAAAAAAAAAAAAATCAATTTCTAAGTTTGGCAATTTCTACAGCGATGTATAGTGGGAATCAACAGAGGAGACACATACCTTGATAGCCTGGACACGGCGGGGAAGGGGGCGTATAGTTTTTTACTATTTTTTCAGGACGAATGGGGACAATATCATTTTTCTACCATCCCAACCTGAGCATCATTTTTATTATTTCAATGGGAAATTTCCGAAAATCGCCCCACTCGTCTTGGAAAAAATCCACTGGCCGGGGCCAACTTCGCCTCATCAATTTACTAAGTTCCCCAAAACACTGAACATCTCTGAAATATGATAAAAAATAAATATTGTCGATGCAGGTTCATTAACTCATTCTTTAATTACTCCTGTTTAAAAAAAAAATAAAATAAAATTATATTTTGGCTTCAAGATATGTTGAAAGGTACTTTATTTGCTGCCACTTGCATTTGCTTTAGGCAGTCAAGTTTACGATTCATTCACGATGCTTCCATATAATGTAGCCTACATTCTGCATTCATATATAGCCGGGCTAAGTTTAGGTATAGCCGGGCGAGCGGGGTGAGCCGGGCTACAATTAGTAGGACCCTGCATGGGTTACCTATTGAGTCAAAAATTACAAGCTGCCAAACCTGTTTGTTGTTCAAATTGGTGTTTGATAATAAATAACCAGATGCACAACGCATGTACCGTAAGTTGGATGGTTATAAGCCGTTGAGCAAGATACCTATATCTTGCTCTATGGTATATACATGGCATTGGACAATGTACATCACAACACATAGCCTGTTCAAATTTGTAAAACGCATCTCCTAGGCAGTGCTTTTCGTAAGTAAGGCCTTTTGAGGCACCCCTCTCGGAGATGTCGAGTTGGGGGGGGGGGGGGAGAGAACCAAGTTCGGCCTGTCTTCCAACCTGACACATCAGACAGTTGTTATAAGGTAGTGTGCTACCAAATCATGAGATATCATTCACAGAATTAATAATCCACGAATCATTCTTTAGTGGGGCAGAGGTAATTAAACTATGCCACTCAAGAGATGAGCTCAACTTGTCAAGTTTTCTTCTGATGGGTAGATAAACTTTTGTAAGTGATAAGTTGCTTGATGTAAAAATGTACTATCCTTAGCAAAGCTTTGAAATCATGTTTACTGAATATTCATATGTGTACAAGAAAGCTGTTCTAGACTCAGAAGGGGGGGGCGAACGTTATTTCGAACAGCCGTTCTGCATGGTGAAGGGGTACCCTCTTTGAATTTTTTTAGGTCCTTAGCAATTTGATGCAACATTTGAGCTAATTGTAAGAAAAATTAGTGCAAATTTCTGACACTTTTCACAGAGGGAACAATTACGGGGTTTTCATCCATTGGAATATTCCAGTGTTATAACTTAGGGCCCGTTTGAGTACAATCACTTATGTTTTCCCTGATGGCGGACCAGTCACCCCAATAATTTACATCCCTCAAAATAGGCAGACTCTAAAAGAACCCCGAATTTCTAGTGCCTCTATAGAGTTCGCCATCCTTCCCGATACCCGTCGCCATGCTGGAATTTCTAGTTGCTTCCCTTTCAAAGAGCATTTCCCAATCGGACAAATCCTATCGCCAACTCTAATTGGCTATCACCCTACCAAGGCGGACCTACCCTGAAACCCCACCCCAGGGGCAGGCATTGTGAAAAAATGAAAAAAAGATAAAAACATTAGCTCGAGTAGGTGTTCACGTAATACAGGACTGAGTTTCTCTATGTTCATTACGCCTGCCGGTTTCGTATTTGCCACTTGGTCGAATTTTGATTTAAAAAGGTGATAACTTTGTGCTTCAAGTAGGCGTAAAATCACGACCGTACCCACCGAGTAGGCCGGGGCATAAGGGGATGTTACACTCCCAAAAAAGTTCAAAGCAAACTTTCATCACTGACAATCCGTGCAAATTTCCGATATTTTATAATAGCCGACTCGTTTAAATGTTACTTGCAAGGTACGTAAAGTTCCATTCTCGGCAATGGGTAAGGCGCATAGTGAATTGGGGGTGGGGGAGAGGGAGTTCTTTCTCCCTCCCCACTTAAGAATATTTTTCTTATTTTTTATTGTTCATATTGCTAAAAACGTCTGGAAAACTACCTTTTTCGGCGGTCATCATCCTGATTACTGGTTTTCTCATTCTTACTTCATATAGGGCAATTCTGGTGAAATTACCGTAGTTCCAAAGCGGCCACAGAAACCTCACTATCATTCATCCCTCCCCTCCACCTTCACACCCTTTAATCATCATTTTCCGCCGTCTGTTAGTTAAAAAGAGTAAGGCACACTGTTTTTTTTTTTTTTCAAAAAATAACAAATTGTGATTTTAGTAGTCCGTTTTGTACCTATCCAGTGTCATTTGAAGAAACTAAAATGTATTTACCTAGAGCTTCTGGGGACTTTGCCCCACGACCCCATAACGGCGCGTGTGGTTCATAGGTCCCTGATGAGGATTTTTATCCTTCCTGATACCTTTCATAGCTAATCTCATCGGGAAAAGAGGGCTTTTAAGTAGCCGCATGTCCGATAGCTACATGGACGATCCGATCGGAGGAGTCTCCTGACTGTCGGGATAATAAGAATCAGCAGCTGCATATTTGCCCGAAGACGGGTAAAATGACAACATCATATAAGCTCCTTATTCACAACCGAGGTGCAATGTTTTGTCCCCTGATTTGTAGTACCTGTTTACACTGTCTCTCACGGCCGGATTTACCTTGTGGGGGCCCGGGGCCCAGAAACGTATGGTGGCACTTTCGTGATTAGGTCCACTATTTAAGCGAAGGGCCACCATAGATTAGTGCGTAGCGAGCAAGAAAATTTTGGCAGAAAATGCTTCCCAGATGGCTAGAAATGGCACTTCCAAGGCCTTGCAAGTTGCATCTAAACATTTTCAATTTTGAAATTTCATGTTCCCATAGAGATGGGGCAGGAGATAGTAAATATGAACTCCTGAGCCCCCTTCTCTACATTCAAAGTGGCAATAAGGGCAATCAAAAGCTGTATATAAACGCACCCCTCCAGCTCCTCCATCCCCTTCCAAGTTTTTCAGAAATGGAATGACTACACCGTGCTTAGTACTGCCTTTTGCTACACCAAATAAAGGCTCTTTGTCTTTTTTCCTTCTCATATATTTTGAATTTCTTTTACTAATTTACTAAATGCACAAATAACGTTCGAAGACAGGGAATGTTTAATACAGGGGATTGTGAAATATTGAAAAATTGAAAACAGCTCTAGACATTGGTAAAACAGCTCCAGAAAAGCTTCAAAATAAAGGTTACCAGAGGCTGTTTTTAGCTCCAGAGAGGAAAAGCTTATTTTCCAGCCCTGCTAGTAGCCTTCTACGTAATTAATCACACTGATACCCCGGATGGAGTAAACTAGGCCAAGTGTAAATGATGTCTTGGAATTCGTTATGTACAATGTGAACAGGTCATGTAATTTTAATTCCTCGCTTCGGGTTAGGTGACTTTAAATCTTAAATACATGAAAATTCTAATAGGCTATTCATATTTTACAAATAGATGATTCGGAAACGGGGTTAACGAGCTGAAGACTTTCTCGGTTGGTCACAGTGAAGTGAACTTGAATCACATGCATGATTGGTGGTTGATAGCTAGAACGTCATCCAAATACCTATAGGGATGTCAATCCAATGTGTTTTGTGCAAAACGGACAGAATTTACATTTGTAAAAACCGAATTCATGGGGTTTGTGATGTCACGTGTGCGACAACTTACGCAAATTCCGTAGAATAAAGGCATGCATCTTTAAAGGTCACATGCATTTGTGAAAATTCAACTTTTGTTTCAGTATCGTGGCGTCCGTACAAAGGTCCGTATATCACATGTTGATGATCGGCGGACGAATGGTAAGGTATCTTATGCCTTCATTAATTTGGACACCCAAATGTGGAGGCCCCTGAATGGGGGGCGGAGCCTGGGCCCCGGTTGGCCCCGCTGTAAATCAGGCAGTATTGTCCCTGTTCCGGTATCTATCTGTAGTCTGAGACTTAACATTTACATTCAGACATGTAGCATAGTGAAAGATCCACACTTATCGGTAGCCCTTTAGCAGTTTAGTGACCCTAAATTGACCAAATTTATGGGTAATCTGTGAAAAATAAAGAACGTGTTTTCAATTGATTTTAATTGCTGTAGTGATCAATATTCACACAAGGAAAATAAAAAACAAGTTAGGTGGAATAGAAGTTGGGGATGCTGATTTTTAATGGAGTTAAAGTTTAGTCTGCGCAGCGGTAGAAATTTTAACGACAGAAAGACAGACAGACAGAGAGA
>WURT03538192.1:0-21239 GCA_009936505.3 Holothuria glaberrima | reverse complement strand
GAATATATTTGTGCATCATACATCTACTTGATTTACAGGGGAAGAACCCGCGGGATTCGGGACTACTGGTGTTGTGCTTCGTAGGTGAACCGATTACGTAACGGACAAATGGGAAGATTTCTTTCATTTATATATATGTATATATATTCCTAATCGGTGGTTTATCAGGCCGTTTTTGAGAAAAAACGCAAGTTTTTGAGCGGTGTTCGTTCTTGCTAAACCTTGTCTTTGCCAGTCTAGGAAGGTTGTGCAATGTGTTCCATAAGTTTTCCCCCATTCGGGAGAATTTCAGTTTTCCCTCAAACTGGGGAATTCCATGACTGGATGACAGGGAAAATAAACGATAATGAAATTTAGAAGGATTTGTACTATAGCTGCCTTATAGGATTCTCTGAGGTGAAAAGACACTAATGCACTTCATTTTCTTGTAACAAGACCTTTTTTGATTGATAGGTTAATTACTCAAACTAATTTTTCTAGGAAAAAGTATGATACTGATACCTTAACCATCTGATGAATCCTGGAAATTAAAGACAAGGGTAGAGCATTAGGGCCAGTTATAATTTGTCTCTTGTGAGAAAGTAAGAAACGAATGTTCAGGTAACTGTAAATTCGAGTTTACGAAAAGGATGTGGGGTGAAATTAGTTAAACTACTCGCTTCACAGATGCTTGTTCATGAAAACAAAATGTATAATTACTGAAAATTGAAAGAGGATAATATTCTCTCAGTTAAAGTCTTACTTCGGTATAAAAATGTCACGGAAAAATGATGTTAAAAATAAATTAAGAAGATAAACCGTAAGGATATTTGACGCTCGTTCATTCTTCAACTGGAAATGGGATCGAAAGGGGGAAAGGGTTGCTTTCTCTTCTCCAATGAAAATGTACCAGACACCAAACTTACCTTTGGCAGACCACTTATCTGAACAAAGTGCGGGAGGTTTTTTCCCTATGCATTGTACATTAGCAAACAAGTATTATACCATCAACATCGCTGCAAACATAAAGGACAATTGGATTAGTATACTTCCATCTGTTTAAAACTTCATTACCTCAATATGAAGTTGCCTCTAGAACTGTTGGTAAAGTTATTAACTCCTAACTACAACGGACAATCACCGGTTGAAATAACGGTTCCGAGCCAAATACACAACCTGGCGCAGGTACAGCCAGGTTTGCTTGCATTAGGCTATATTCTTAGGATAAGAAATAGTAACTTGTTTGAATTATTGGATAAGAAATCCTTTTCCTTTGGTGCCTTCCAAAATGTATGATCTCCATAAAATATCTTTTGACAAAAGTCCCATTGTCTATGAATGAAAAACTGTGCACATTATCTCAAACGGCCTTCTCGTTTTCAGGTTTCCCTACACCCATACATGCAAAAGCTAAAAAGTTATTTAAATGTCCCCAGATTGCGTTCAATATTTCAGTTGTTTTTGGTTGCGGTCAAACGCTCAAACCAAAAGAGGTCAAAAATATGAAAACCTGGTACGTAACTGTGGGGGATCTAATACACAGGTGGCATGGGCGTATCCAGGACTCTATGTATGGGGGGACAAAATATGCCACGACACTTTCTAAACGGAGCTCCACCATGAGGAGCGTACCGAGAAAATTTTGACAAAATGTCTCCCAGATTGCAGGAAACCAGCACTCTCTAAGTATTTTATGTTGCATTTGAACATTCCAAATTTTGATGTCTCATGTTTAAAAATTTCAGAAGTAACAAATTGTTATACTATTAATTACATTTCTCAGAATTATTTCATCCTTCAAGGAAAGCAAACTTTCTGTCCAATGCGGTGTTCCCCAAGGCTCCATCTTAGGACCTTTGCTTTTCATTTTGTATGTGAATGATATTTGTAAAATTTCGAAAAAATGTTCCTTGGTTTTTTTTTTTTGCTGATGATACGAACATTTGGCTTTGATGGAAAATGGTGGTATCTTTGGTAAATCTTTAAATTAACTACGTGCTTAGAAGTTGACATTATTTATTGACATTTTGGCTTTGGCATTATACACATAGAAAAAAGTGTAACGACAAACACGCTCTGAATGTTACCGTATATGCTACTCATGGTATGAGGTTACTCTAAGATTCTATATTGATGCACGGTCCTTGCAGAGGTCGGAAATGTACTTTCTTGGACAAGTGTTTTGGTAAAAATAATGTATTGCCCCAGCAATAGTTATCAGAAATGAAGTGTGTCCGTGACGGATGCGCCGAAATTTTGCAGTACAAATCAGTTACGTCGCCATAGTTTGGTGATTGGGGGTGGACCACAGATGATGTCGTAATGCAATCTCAATTTCCCCAAGTCTGCTTAAACTTCACCTTTTTAAGCGCTCTTGCGTTTTTGTATACACCAGTGGAGATCCTTTCTTTGTCACTATATAAAGGTGCCGTCCTGGGGATGAGTTTAAAGGGAGGGGGTAGAGGACAACCCCTCCCCTTTGAGAAATTTTTGTTATTTTAAGGTTGCTTGGATGCAAAATGGTGCTATCTTTGGGATATTTTTGGAACTGATCATATATGGCTGAAAAGTGTCCATAATTTAGTGAATTCTAATTTTTGGTTAGGTGAAAGAGGAAATTACCGTTTTGTTGTCTGAGAGAAGTCAAAAAAACCTCCTGAAGTCCCAGTGTGGTTACTTTACTGCTCTCTTTGGGGGAGTTTTTACGCAAAAATAACTGCGTAGAGTCCACAGAAACATTCTTGTACTATTACGAAAATTTGTGCATTATAAAATGGCATCTAAGGCTGGCAGATACCTGTATATGGCCATCTGGAAGCTCAGGATTAATTATGTAAAATGGGGCAATGGCATAATGCTTGTACCTGACATCCACATGATAATATCGAGTTAGGCCCCAACAAGCACTTTACAACAATCGTATTTTTACGAATTTTGAACGAAAATTCAGACGAAGAGCTTCGAGCATTAGAAAGTGGGAGGGAGGGAGAGAAGAGGTGCATGGAGGTGATATTTTCGTCGTAAGTGTATTACCAATCACCATCTAACCGATAACGGCTGCGCAAAGCTCTCGGTAAAACATTTTGGAAAATGTAGAACGGCAAATACAACCTTCCACATCATGCTACAGATTGGATCGCAAGATCCCATATAAATGTGAGGCACCCACAAATCTTTGGAGATGTATATTTGTTTTTCGGTAAGCGTTTTGATTTGAACAGTTCCATGTATTATAACCTTAATGATGATCATTGTCACAAGCTGGAGTGCAAACAGTGACGAATGGAAAATCTTTCATTAAATAAGATTTAACAAAACCTGCATTCAGGCTCTTCATCGAGACACTTTCAATTACCCAACAAATCTACATGCCACTCGAAAAGCCAGTCTTTTACCAACATGTTTTCAGCTTTCAACTTTTTCTGCTGTGCTTCTCCCAAATTTGCTATGGAAAGATATTGATAATGAAACAACACTGAGATAAGGTTTGAAGCGCGGAGAGCGCGAAAATTTTATTAGTTTGTGAAGGATTTGCGAAAATTGTGATAGTTTGAGAAACATTTGTGAAACAAAATGATTAGAATAGATCCACCACTCGGTCGAAAACACATCTCACCGTCTCCGCTACGGAAATCTATAGCTTAAACGCCTTTTTTTTTTGAACGTTTAAAAATTTCCTCCTCTTTTCTCGCCCCTCTTTGTCTTTCTCATAATTTTTCCTCCGCCTTTTCCTCCTCTTTTATTTTTCTCATTTTTCGATGGGGGGGGGGGGCATGGCCTGCTGCCCCTCTTGATACGCCACTGGTAGGTGGATGAACCATGTTAAGTCACCAGAGGTAAAGTTGTGAAAACATTGTAAAACATTATCTTAAGAGAAGGGATAACCCTTAGTGCGACAAAGCATTTTTGGCTAGGACTTACTATGTCTCTGGGTTTCTGATTTTAAGAACTACGCCATTTTCAAGGGAAAGAGCGTTTATTTTACTGAAAATTTTTATATTTTGTAATCCAGTATTAATAGATACAGAATGATAGACAATTCAAAATAAGTTATTACGGTAGCTTTCTTTCCAAGAAATAAGTCTCTTGCAGGAAGTAATTCGGTTATTTGTGGCACAAAAGTAATTTGTTCACGCAAACTTTCAAAATTTCAAATGATGCAACTTTCGTTATTCTTGTAATGCATCACATTTTGAGGAGATAAAAGCTATTGCTAGAGTTTATTGGTAGGACTGAATGGTTTAGTAAGGACTTATGGTATTTTCTTTGTATGCCATGTTGGTGCATTTTAAACGCAATATTTCCCTTTAATACTTTGGTTGCGGCATTCATGACGTTTTTAGGATTTAAGAGAGAAAGTCGATTACACCTCTTTTTAGGGAAGAACGTCAGAACAGAGACGCAAAGCTTCTTTTGTCACACATATTAGATTTTTTTCAACCAAAATTCTGCATGTGTCATTTCAATTCAATGTTCAACATTTTAAATACTATGAAAACAACATCACACTGAGAAGGTGGAGTGACGGACATTATGTTATTGTTTTATATCAAGGAACTTGAGCGTACATGAGTTGCAATTGACTAATTGATTACCTGTGGCATCATCAAGCAATATGCGGTATTAAAACTTGTCGGGAATGGCCTGGATCAAATACACTTGTGCAAACATGATATAAAATCAGCTAATTGATTACCAACTTTGATTGTTACAAAAAAGACATGACTACTCTCTAAGTCCAAAAGAGTGAAATTAGGGATGGATCTAAGATTAAGACCAAAAATTCGCTCTGAAAGAGTGAGAATGACTCTTTTTGTATTTAAATTTTTCAATCCAAGTTTAGATTTGTCCCTAATTTCACTCTAAAAGAGTTACTTTTCACTCTGAAGGTTTAAGAAAGTATATGTTTTCTGTATACATCGGTTATGTCTCTCTTGTTGTCAGTAACTGCGTTGTAAGATCGGAGTGGTGGTCGGAAGTAATATCTGCTGAGCAGACTTAGAACTGGGATTCTTGTGGATATCATCTATTCATTAAACAATAAAATACAGGTTAGTGATATAGGAACTTCAGACACCTGGTAGCTCTGGTTGTTGAAGGTGTATTATATTGACTGTTCATTAAAAGGAGGTTTTGATATTACCAACTGTATAGAAATCTTTGGCTTTGAACCTTGTTTCATTGAACAAGTTTAAACTTAGTGAAACTTACAGACTCCACTTTCAAGTTTGAGCTTATGCACATATGGTGCTCTAGTTAGTCCTGATAAATATCTGAAAGGATAACTGTACAGTATTCTTGTGTTGTGTCTATAGTACTCTCTTAAAGCTTTAGAGTGAAAAGTCACTCTTTTAGAGTGAAATAAGGGACCAATCTAAATTTGGATTGAAAGATTTCAATCCAAAAAAGTCATCCTCACTCTTTCAGAGCGAATTTTTGGTACCTGGTTCATAACTACTAATGCAATTGTCTGTAATGGTCTTCCGTCTCCCCAAAAACGTGTTGAAGAGAATCCTGACAACCAGTAAGAATTTTTTCACCTTAAAGAGAAAACATGTTTGATTGGCTAGGCGTTTACAGAACTGGTAAAGCCCATAAATAAGGGACCAATCTAAATTTGGATTGAAAGATTTCAATCCAAAAAGAGTCATCCTCACTCTTTCAGAGCGAATTTTTGGTACCTGGTTCATAACTACTAATGCAATTGTCTGTAATGGTCTTCCGTCTCCCCAAAAACGTGTTGAAGAGAATCCTGACAACCAGTAAGATTTTTTTCACCTTAAAGAGAAAACATGTTTGATTGGCTAGGCGTTTACAGAACTGGTAAAGCCCAAGTTATACTGAGTCGGCGAGCCCAATACAGAACGGAAATTTTGTCCGTAACAGTTGCAGCGAGTATAACAAAGTGCAACTGTACGCGTTGATCCGCATTGAGTGCGGAAGCCAGTTAATGCCCGTTTCCACTGTAAGTATGTATAAACCAGTGGTTCCCAACCGTTTTTTAACTTCACCACCCTTTCACTGAATGGTGACAGATAACCGCCCTCGTCTCCAGCATAATATTGCAATGGGTAAAACGACAATAATTAAAAAATAAGGATAGACTATACATACATCGTTTAGGTGCATGTGACTTCGACCCAGGGTAGCAAAACAGTATTCGCCAGAATAGTTCTGGCGAGTTTAATAGTAGAGCTATAGCGGACGCAGTGGTAAGTATGATTCGCAGCTGACGTGTAGGGGACTACGGCCTTGAACAAGACTAGCAAAACAGTAGCGCGGGACTTAAAAAAAAACAGTCTTTTGAGATGTTAACTCTTCAACCCAGCGTTTTCGAAAATTGACAGGCATGGTCGCAGTCAGAACTGGGAAATGTATATGGAATTTAACACATGCCATTCTAAGGTCCCATCGAATGGTGGCCCATTACTCCCCCCCCCCCGCCTTTAATGGGATGCAACATCCCTATGGGGGACCGGGGCGAAGTCCTCTTTACCTCTGGGATATTTACGATATTGTCCATACAAGAATGACGCAATGTCAGTAAAGTTTTGACTTTCTTTCGACTATGTTTAATGCGTGCTAGAAATGTTGCAAAAAGATACTTATCCCCAGTTTGTATTTCATTAATAAACAACAAACGTTCCCTTTGATGCTACAAGGGTTTGTCCTGTGGGCTGGAGGATGGTAGGTGCTACTCATGCTGTCCCACGGCCCCGCTCCCTCCGAGATCTCCTAGTAAGAGCAAGAGAACTCACACCCTATAGTTTACACAACAAATAGTCCCCAACTCCCCGGATTCTTCCCATGTAAATCAAGAAAATGCATGATGCACAGATACATTCATGTCACAAAAAAATTTCAAAGCACGCACACAAAGCAAGAATTTCCCATCACGACGCACATTGACTGTAAAACATCTTGGGTAATCTACCTCATAACATGCACACACTGCGGAAAACAATATGTAGGCAAAACAGAAACAACACTCTACACAAGATTTAGCAACACTAGGTCAGAATATGCTTTTAAGCATATCGAATTTTAAAAGTAAGGCGTGAATCAAGAATCGTCATTTTAGTAAAATTTATTTACCCTTTTGCTATATAACAGCCCTGTTTCCATGGCACAAATGACGTTTATGCAAACTAGCAATTGGGCACAGAATACTGGATCCCGAAAAAAGGAGGCGAAGTTAAAGGCAATCCTCCGCCTTTCAATCCAAACGTGTGGACTATTTGTTTATTCAAATCACTATTTTTGGTATACAAGTTACCTGAGCATTGCTTAGCTTAACAGCAAAAGTCTTTTCTACACGCAGTAAGATTGGGTATAAGATGCCTTAGTCAAAAATATATGTTTTTCTTGTGCATTAGCTAACTACGATATTTATATTTAAACCCGATCCTCAGGCGCGTCATAACATTTTCACGCAGTTTGGCACCGTGCCCCAAACAATCGATGCTTAAAAGTCCTTTGACGGTGCTTTGGAACGATCGCCTAATAAATATATGTGGAGAAACGACATTATAGCAAGGTCAACAAATGCGATGAAAGCAGTGGCGCCGCCAGACTTTGGTGATTGGGGAAGGGGGGCACCAACGATGATGTCGTAATGCGACCTCGGTTAAACTCCCATGTTTGCTTAAACTGCACCTTTTTGTGCTGCCCTACGTTTTGTGTACAGCAATGGGGATCATTCCGTGGTCCCTACATAAAGATACCGTCCTGGGGGAGGGGTCTAAGGGGAGGATGTCCTCTTCCCCTTTGACAAATTTTTGTTAATTTAAGGCTGGTTAGACGCAAAATGCTGCTCTCTTTTGGATATTTTTGGAGCTGATCATATATGACTGAAAAATGTCCATAATTTGGGGAATTCTAATTTTTGTTTGTCTTATCACCAGTCTGGGGGAGGGGTCAAAGGGGGAGGGGTGTTCCCTTCCGCCTTTGAAAATTTTTGAAAAATTAGGTGTCCTTACGTGCCATCTGTTGCCACATATGCTACCTTTTAAGTAAATTTTTTTTTAAACTATGTACGTATTTTAGGTACTAAAAATAAGCCCGGCATCATTGAGGGAGCCCATGTTCCAAATGGCCCTTAATACGCCACTGGATGCTTCTTACTTGATATCAAAATGATAGTATTTTGTGAGATTGGTCAAAATGAGACCAAGCCCCGAGATAATGGGCCAGTCGCCTTGGCGGAGGCTTCGGTACGGGATCGGTTGGGGCGTAGCTGTTAGTTCCACACAGAATAAATCCAGAGAAGAAGTAGATGAAAAGTCATCTCAGTTCCATCTAGTTTTTATTTTTGATTATTTCCATTCTCAAAGATTATTAAGCTCGATGAAATTATTTACATGATGATTGTAGACAAATTATTACGGCCGGCCTATACACAATTCATTTGGGGGAGCAGCATACTCCTTACCTAGTACAATCTACATGTTGCCGTTATGACTTCCCAAACAAGAGTCCAAGGCTGCGGGCTCTGCAAATCTTACGAATCTCCAAGCCACATAGCTCTGTAGGAAAATCCCGGAACTAAATGCAGTCCCCCGATTGGTCAAAAGTTGTGACGCATCCTTAACTTAAATATTAATTAATACGACAATATTGTATGGCCAATGAGGAGGCTGTAGAAAGTAAAATTGGCCATACCCAGGGAAATATGGGATACAGCTTCCACTTGGAACTAAGATGTGGCGCGGGAATGAAACGTGACAGGAAACTGGAAGGGACCTGGTGATCTAGGACAAAGGGAGTGAAGTATACCCGTAAACAACAAGATGGCGTCCACCTCGATACAGATGTTTGGAGATGCATCTCTATTTTTGACATTGTTGTGATCAGAATAGTATCAGTACCATGTATTATTACCTTCATAATGGTCATGAGATGAAATGCTAACAATGATGAATGCGGGCGAAGCGCGCCGACATTTTTCGTTTGTTAAGATTTCCATGACAAAACCTGCATTCAGAATCTGCATCGAGACACTTTCAATTGCCGAACGAACATACATGCCACTCAAAAAGCCAGTCTTTTATTACCAAATAATTCGTAAACAGCTTTTGACTTTTGCTGCTATGCTTCTCTGGGAGTTGCTATCGGAAGACAATAAAAACAACAGTGCGGTAAGGTTTGATGGGCGTGAAACGCGCGAAAGTTTTGTTAGTTTGCAAATAATTGGCAAACATTTTGATAGTTTGAGAAACATTTGTGATAGGAAATAATTACAATAGATCCATCACTCGGTCGAAAACACATCTCACCCTACCCCCTACCCCCCAAAGAAATCTCCAGCTTAAACGCCTTTTCGGATCATTTTTAATAAATTCAGAATTTTTCGATTGGGGACGGTGCACGCGCCCCCTCCATGCCCCCCTCCCGTGTCGGCGCCACTGGTTGAAAGGGGTAACAACAACTATGACATATGCATTATACCCTACATTCTTCCAAAGTTTCAGCAGACACCCTTTCTCTAGCATGTTTTTGTCAGTTGTCTTTCATTTTAGGAAAAGTCACCATGGCCTTATCAACTCATCATTACATGTATTTGTTTGCAATTGGAGTTTGTTATTTTCCCTTGGATAATCTGTCATCTGCCGAAGGGGTAAGTCTAACAGGATTATTTTGTTACATGCGTTTTAAAAAAAAAAAAGTTGTACGGAACTTACCCTTTGATTTTAATGTAAATCCAGATGACGTCTTCCATAGCTATGGCAATGTTTCTGATTTTTCTGTGTGTGCTAGCTGAGTAGCGTGAACTTCAAGTTGTAATTTACTTTGTAATTTACTTTCCTGGGCACCTAGATAAAACCAGTTTAGTTCGCCATACCAAAACTTATCAGCCAGGAATCTGTCAATGTAACCGAAAACAGTTAACCTTTCAAACAGAAGGACATCGCCTATTTACGGAAGAAAACAAACATCTCAATATATCAAACCAAGCATTGTTTTCCAACGCAAAACTTCAATGTTTTTTCTTGACACTAATGGTTAGATGAAAGGATATTTTACAAACGAAAACATGACTTTGAACCAAACTGCACTAGATTTTAAAAGCATAGTATGTATTGAAACGTTAAGGTGCCGTCCAATTACAGTCTTAGTCCCTATATTATCTTAACATTTTTCAACAAAATGATAAAATGTTCATTTATTATCGAAGCATTTTGAAGTAAAATGATTAATTACAAACTAACCATATTTTAATTTATTTTATTTTATTTATTTTATTTTAATTTATATTTTAATCAATTCAACATGTTGTAGAAAAATGATGAATTACTCGTGTATTGAAACTCAACAAATTGACATTTTGCATAAAATTGATGAAGTACGCACTAAGAAGATCTAATCAATTATACATTTTTCAACAAAATGATAAATTACTCATTTATCGGAAGTCAACATTTTAACATTTTGCAGAAAATGATGAATTACTCACTTACCAAATGTCATCAATTCACCATTTTGCATAAAATCGATGAATTACGCACTTAGAAGATCCCAATAATTTAACAATTTGCAGAAAAATGACGAATTACTAATTTATCGGAACTCAGTGACTTAACATTTTGCAGAAAAATTTTATATTACTCTTTCTGCAAATGTTATCAATTCACCATTTTGCAGAAAAATGATTAATTACTCATTTATAATATCTCAGCAGTGTAACAATTTGCAGAAAAATGACGAATTACACATTTACCAGATGTCAATAATTTAACATTTTTTAAAAAAATTATAAATTACTCATTTATAAGATCTCCAAAATTTAACAATTTGCAGAAAAATGACGAATTACACAATTACCAGATCTCAACAATTTAACAATTTTCAGATAAATGATGAATTACTAACTTACCAAACGTCATCAATTCAACATTTTGCAGAAAAATGACGAATTATAAACATGATAGAAATTGTTATTTCCACATTTTGAAGGAGTATAATTAAGTGCGTTTCTATAAAAAGGAATCATCTGAACGCGTTTTGCTACACAAATTTTCTCTTTGACTGTGTGTTCGCGGCAAATCCACCACTTCAGGTGTGGAGGGTGGGGTAGCACTTGCAGAACGCCCCTAAAATTCGAATTTGGATTGGTGCATAATAGTTTAATACAGGTGCTTAACCAGACCATTCAGTGGGGGGGGGGAGTTAAAATTATCATCCCTATTCATGCTTTTCAAATTAATTTCGGAGGTGGCGCTCCCCCACCCGAGTGCTTGGGTCCATGTCATTGGGTCCATGTCACCACCCCGTGAGGGCCCCCCCCCCCCGAATCCTGAAGCTCTGTAGTAGCAACAAAATTGTGGGCATGAGACAATTAATATTCAACTGACCGTATCATATTGCGAACTTAACAAGTCACGATGATCACAATTCAACCATCTTTTGTAACAACCTAACTGTACGATTGGTTTGATGACGCCAGGGTGGCTTGTCGGTGAGGAGGCGGCGGAAGATCTTATTTTTGGGCAATGAGTTACTTCAGAAATCATCAAACTTTGAAGAGGTATACCCTGAGAACCGTACAAGTTGTTGAAATAATTCCAACGGACTTTTCATTGGGGACATTTTATTCTTTAACTGCCGGGTAAAAACAGCTCTTTTTGATGGCATGTCAGTATAACTTGTAAATTTTTCAAATGGGTTGAATGTACAGACTATAGAATCACATTTGATCATTTTTTTTATAATAGCCAAACTTGGACTACCGGTTGGTCGATTTGATGGTGCACGGGATAGGGTGAGTGCAGGTGTGGGAGCTTGGATTACGACAGGGGTTGCACGGGGCTGTGTAAAAATTTATCCATTCAAGTTTTTAAACAAAAACCAATGATGAGACAAGCAAGCCGAATAAAGCACTTTCGACGATAGCTTGCTTACCGAAACTGAGTTTTTTTTCAATTCATTAAAGTTCTGTCTTATTTTCTCCGGTTTCTTTCCTTCTCTATCCTTTTTTGCTTTATTTTTTCAATTACTTTGATCATTTTTCCTGCCGAGATTAAATGGGTTGCTTCCCCCAGATCCTTATAGGAGGATGAATGATGGTAGGCGCAGTGCCAGTGAGGGATACATGAGGCTTTAAAAAAATTCTGCTCAAACTGTCCTGTCAAAAGGGGTAACGATAGCCTACAATTACGTACGTTTAATGGGCGCGAAAAGCGCCGAAAAGATCCTTTAATATTATGAATTTCGTGCCTAATTTAGCATTGCAAAAGTTGTCATATTCTAAAAGTCACTCTTATCTCTTTACTTGTCAACTTTTCTAGACCCACTCACTGGAGTTCTGGCACCTAATCTTGTTTCGTGGCAACGTAACTGGTCCTTTTCCACACATTGTGTGACCACCAAAGAAAATCTTTATCGTGACAGTAATTTAAAGTGTCCCTTATTCATCCGTCAGGGCCGGATCCAGGATTTTTGAAAAGGGGTAGGGCGCGTAGCCATCACTAGTCGCCGTCCTGGGGGAGAGTGTCCCCCTCCCCTTTGCGAAATTTTTGAATAATTAAGTATCCTCAGATGCATTCTGGTGCAACGTTTAGCATCATTGGAAGACAAATTTTCGTACACTAAGAATTGTCATTTTTGGGTTAGCATGTTTAGCCGATATTTCAATTCGGCAACAAAGTTATTGTGCGAACATTCGAAATTGGGGATGAAGTGAGAAAATTGAAATTTGGTCATTCTTTTGTCACGTTGTATAACCGTAGGCTACTTTACGTGTAATAGTTACTTGCTAATTGTATTAAAAAAACTTCTCAAATTAAAGAGAGAACTGGAAAGAAGAAAGTTGAGTTGACGAATTTGAAAGCAACAAAGGAGTTGAGACGCAGCACGCGGTGTGGTCGCCCCTTAAATTTGAGACCCTTAATCATGCAGGGCGGGATTTACCTTTCTGAGAGCCCTGTGGCACAAACTATAGTGTTGGGCCCCCTTCGACTATAGTTCTCCTCAAGACTGCAGTAGTGCAGTTCACGAACTGGCGGATCCAGGGCCTTTGCTTGGGAGGGTACTGAAGGTACAGTAATATGGGTTAGGGTTCGAAGGGGAGGGAACCCCCTCCCCCCCTTTTGAACATTTTTCTGTAACTGAATGCCCTCAGATGCGATTTTGTGCAACAGAAGTGTGCAGTTTTAAAGTCAATTTTCTTCTAAAAAATTCCGTTTCCTAGTTATAAATCTGAACAATAATTCTCAATAAAATAATGCCGTATTTATAGAACAAAGTTAGGATGATCTTTCTCCAAGAAATGTTAATTTTCATAGGTTGTGGGATTTCATACGCCTCTTCCGCTAATGAGCTAAATATAGTCTCGACTATTTATTCGCCAGTAAAAGCCTCGCTATGGCAGGATTTTTTTAATAATTTTCGGAAACAATATTTGGCCCACCTTTTGGAGGGGCTATTGTTCCCGTTGCCCCCCCTTGGATCTGCGAGTGAAGTCACGGAAGGAGGGCAAGAGTTGTGGTCACTTTCACCTGCCCGTTCTCGAAATGAACTCCATAGATTTCCTTCTTACATATATGTAAGCCTACAAAACGAAAATTAGCACAGATGACCTCCACAAACTACCCAAAAAATACAATTATGTAATTTTGTGGGGCACGAGCCCCGCTGGCTCATGCTTTAATTCAGCCCTGCCCTTAATACAGGCGACTTGAAGCTAGCACGCATAAATTTGCCTCAGAGTTCTTGATATCAAACTTTGTATGGGTGAGGGGTAGATACAGAATCTATAAATTTTACATAATTGGGTGTTTTAGAAGCATTTTCCTGCCATCTGAGAATAAATATTGGGAAGTGCTATTACGATCTGCAGAATTGGAGTAAAATATCATTAAAATGCATTGCAAATATAGGGGGCGTACGTCCCCCTGTCCCCTCTGGATCCGGCCCTGTTGATAGTGATGTAAACTTAATATCGGGACCTTAGCTGCCTTTCCTCCCTCTTCCACACACTCACCCTTGCTTTATCATTGTTCCTTCCTCCTTTCCGTCCTTATTTGTCTTTCCATTAACTTTGCCTGCCTTCATCTTGGTCCATCCATCCCGACCAAGTCTTCTAACGCTCCCTTCCCTTTCCGTGTTCCCTCATTTGTTCCTCTTTCCTCTGCAAAGTCTGGCTAGCTTCATCCCTCGTCCCCATTCAAGCCTTCCCGGCACTTTACTTTCTCAGCTCCCTTTCATCTTTCCCACCGCCCGTAGCAATGCCTGTCTCAGTGCTCGTCCCATCGATATTTGAACCAGTCTTCTACTTTATCAAGCCCATTCCCTTCTATCCATCCTTCCCACCCATCGGTAACGGACATAATCCTCGTTCTCATTGTTTCTTTTCCTTTCCCTTTTTTCTTTCCTTTTATTTTTCGTTTCCTTTTCCTCTCTTTGTCTCTCTTTTCCTTCTCACTCTCTTTCTTTTGTTTTCTTTTTTTCATTTTTCCTTCGTCCCGATTTAACTTCGATATTTTTTTCATGGGGGGGGGGTGGTTCCATCTGCCTACTACATTGGTTTTATGTCTGTACAGGTGTAGTAGCATCAGGCTTTATAATGAAATCACTTTTTTCCATCCCATTCAAAAGGGGCCTATCTTTAGTATTTGTTTTAGTTGCCATGGGAACGTTGATGTCAGCAAGGCCAAGACCGCCCTTAAATTGAATGCAAAAGCTAGAAATGAAATCTACCGTCAAATAACAAATTATTTTTGTGACAGTTATCCTCAAAGCCCGTTAAACCCGAACTAGATTTAAGACACGAACAGCAACTGACATTGGATTATCCTTCTTCAATCAATCTCTCTGCACCAGCTTGAACCATATGAAATCTTAAAGGCCGAACCAACAGCCAAAATTGCGTTTACAAATTTCAGTCAGTTAGAATCACTACATCATTTTCAGACTAGTTCCGAGGAAGTAACTTAAAGAAGACAAACTTAAGACAGGTAGCAGCATTGAGGTAGGGAAACGTACGCGACTGAAAGAGGGGGCTGAAATTTCAAGTTTTTCCAACCGCCGTCATGAGGAAGGGGTTGGGGAGGGGATCCTTCCCCTTTGGAGCTTTTTCAATATTTGAGGGTCCTTAGATGTAAGTTAGTGCAATCTATTGGGCAAACGTTTCGGTAAAAATTACAAGAAATTTTGACATTTTTTACAGAGGAAAAATATAAGCGGTTTTCGTCCTTGAATTGAGGGGGAAAGGGGGAACATACTTCCGCTCAGAACAGTTTCGTCTAGGGGGCTTTTCACAATAATTTAACAATATACATTTCACAATAATTAATGTAAACTGACTTCACGGAGTGCGTGTGTGCCGTGCTATACACAAAGTTCGTATCTTTAGAGGTTGTGTTATCCAAGGGTTCGAACCTGCACGGTGTTGGGTTATTTCATCGAGTGTCACTATCATTCATACACTGGCGTCGACGACGTGAATAAAAGAAAGCAACTTTGACGTACTTCTGTAGCAGGGCCGAGATTTGATAACTGAAAGTGAAGGGGCCAAACCAGAGCGGAATATCAAACGGCCTGGTTGCCTACGTAGCAGGCAGTACTACATATCTCTTGCTCAGTCATATGTTTGGGGATCCTTAAAGAGGGGCTGAACAAACAGAGTCCGCTCTGCGTGGTAACGGCCGGGAAACCCTGGGGTATATTCAAAGAATTGAAACCATCAGAATGAAGCAGTTGGCTATATTAAAAGTCATCGTATGTGTACCTTAAACAGGTCCCAAAAACACAAATTCACCAGGGAGTTGCTATTTAGGAGATAAAACGGCAGCTCTCACCTTTGTACCCGCCTTGCTGCCGCCAAGATCACTTGCTTTATGTAGCACTTGAAGATACAATGGGCTTAAAGCTATTGTTAGTAATTAACAAAAGGTTCATGTCGTCTGCTACGTTCAGAAGAAGTGTCTACAAAATTTGTGTTGTGCTATAGCATGGCCAGTCGCCTTCCTTGAAAATAAATTTGCAGCTGCTCCCAACGCGATGCAGCGCTTATCAATGATGGGCTAGTTGTTTTTTATGTAACATCTTAATCATGCAGTTACCAGTCGGAAATTGCGAAAGTTTGCGGAAATTTACATCATCTGAGAACAAATTATAGTCGTACACCTCTCTTTGGTCATTTACCCATTGTGCCAGTGTAGGACCTTCTTGTAAGTTATTCTTTCTCCTTAGGAATTAACAGTCGTTTCGATTTATTACACAGTACCTCTTACTTGACTGTCGGTAAAAAACTTCTGATCAAAGCATTGTATCTCCTAATCTTTTTCATACGGTATAAGCAGGTGTATACATGGTTTACCTGGGTATTATGTACACTCTTAAAAGCTTGTTTAGGAATTAAACACATTTTTTGCCCCCACTTTGGAAACATGTTTCTATCATAAACACTCATGTTTAATTCCTAAACACTGTGTGTTTAATTCCTAAACATCGTGTGTTTAATTCCTGAACATGTTTAGACTTTAAACGTGTTTCCAAAGTGGGGGCTAAAAAGTGTTTAGAAAAGTGTTTAATTCATAAACACTGTTTTTACAGTGTATCAATTGAAAAGGATCAGACAAAAGAAGTTGATACCCTTAGCTCTGATAAACACACATCTAATCAGATTACCATAAATAAAAATTTCCGATGTATCTCCTTCTAAATAACAACTCCCTGAGTTGACTATTTTTGAAGAAACCGTACTCAGGAAAACATGTCATTTTTATGACGACGGGGGTTTGGCTTTTCAGGCGTGTAGTCAAGGGGGCCCGGGGGCGAAACCCCCGTTAAAAAATTTTTCTCCCCCTTAGAAATTTTCCACGTTGCCATTGACAGGCCAAAAAGAAAACAAATCAGAGTCATTAAAGACATTTCATTGTCAGATGCGTATTAATCGTATGTAATGGTTGGCTATCATTACTCCATTTTACAGCACAGTTTGAGCAGGAATTTTTCAAAGTCTCATGCATCCTTCGCCAACCAGCGTATAAGCGGGATTACAGTGAGCAAAGGGAACACGGTCCGCCCAACACTTTTCCCAGAGCTTAATATATAATAAAAATAATAACAAATAAATAAGCGAAAGAGAGCGAGGCCAGAGAAATTGAGAGAGCATTTTCAATAGGAAGTACGATTAAAGTTTCCAATGTTAAATGAAGGGAGGTATTAATATCAAATACCATACAAATGCTAAGAAGATTTTTTTGGCGTGCTTGGCGCGCTTCGCAAGAGAAAGCTAACTAATTCAATACGCCTTTTCATGATTACAACTACGCATGTCAAAACAAAAGTCGAATGGGGCTGCTGCCCTTGATAAAGTCACATAGCTCACATATATTGACGAATTATTTCCTCGGTAGTATAACAATTCCCATGCCCAGATCTCAGTAAACTTCGTATTTGGTGAGTTTTTAAAATTGATTACAATATCAGAAAAATGTTATTAATCAAAAACTGGATGAGACCGAAGCAATTGTTTTACCTGTTGAAGTCAGAATTTGAATATCCTTATAAAAAAATTGGTTCCGATTTTGCCAATGCGCTCAGTATTGCGGCACTTAAATCTATGGTAAGTTAGGCTGCTTACCCTAGCGAAACAAGTGCAGTAAGTACTCTCAATTTTTCTGGTACTTTTCCTTAAATAGAAGCAACGTGATCACAAAACATTTTGGATCTTCTGCGACAGGGCACAATCTGTCTTTAAAAAGTAAGAGGGGATCTATTTTTCGTTCTCATGATGGTATGAAACCTGCAATCACCCAGACTTCAAGTATACTAGAAGCTTTGTTCTCCTGCCCTCTTTGCAATAGTACAACTGTAGTTGTTAGCAAAACAACTTCCGTATTTCTTAAAGACTCAGAGATGTCAATACATCATGCCCACATGGCGCTCACATGGATTGTTTGTGGGCATTATCGGTTTTTCGTCGACATTGGTTGGACAGTAAGGGACGGGGTGGGCTTACAGTGAATTTTCAATGGACACGCTCTCCCTTGTGGGGCCCACATGAATATCACGACCAAATCTTCATCAGGCCCACAGGGGCTAATTTGCCGACAATGGGCTGTTTGGAGGCATGTTGACATGGAAGGTAACCGTATATCATTAGTTTTCTCTCTGGATAAAACCAAGCCTGGCTGGATCGGACCCATCCTCCTAGTTCGGATATAGATAGTTAGTTAGTAAGCTAGTTAGTTAGTTAGTTAGTTAGTTAGTTAGTTAGTTAGTTAGTTAGTTAGTTAGTTAGTTAGTTAGTTAGATGAGGTTTAACGGCCCAGTTTCCAACCAATTGGTTCAAGTCCAACCGGCCACGGCCTTTTTTCCAGATTTGGCAAACTGGCTTCTTTTCCATTACTCCATTGCTTATGCGGATATAGAAGTTGTGTATAACGATATTCAACAAATAGTTGAATGGACCACTAGTAAAGCAAGGAGTGCCATTTCGGCACCGTAATATAGGACAGGCACTTAGCGAAGGTGTGGGGGGTGGACAAAGAGCTCTCTTCTTGAGGATACTCCTCTCAGCTTTTCTGTTACTCATATTGCTAAAAAAATCTAATACTTGCGATTTTTCAGAACGCTTCGCGCGCACCCACTCTGAGTTCTATATCTCCCATTGTGAAACTATTCTTCCCAAACCCCGACAAACCCTCCAAATAATCCATTCTCCCCTCCTTCCCTTAATTCTATGCAATAAATATTCCGGCCAACTGATGGTCATACGAAGTAAGAACTTAACTGGAAATATCAAATTGTGATTTTTGTGGCCTGTTTAGTGGCCAACATATGTCATTTGAAGTTGAAGATAAAGTGCATCATTTTAATGCCTACAACTATGTAAATACCCCAGAGCAGCCAGGGGCTTGGCTTTCTGGACCCAACCGGGGTTATTTTCTTGGTAGGCCACGCTCCAACTAACCAATCGTACAGTTAGGTCGTTACAAAAGATGGTTAACAAAACAGGTGTGTAACAAAACAGGTTTAATTGACTTTTTTATGGAAACACACTTAATTATACTCCTTCAAAATGTGGAAATATCAATTTCTGTCATGTTTATAATTCGTCATTTTTCTGCAAACTTTTGAATTGATGACATCTGGTATGCGTAATTAATTCGTCATTTTTCTGCAAATTGTTCAATTGTTGTGATCTGAGATCTGATAAATGAGCAATTCGTCATCTTTCTGCAAATTGTTGAATTGATGACATTTGGTTAGTTAGTAATTCATCATTTATCTGAATTTTGTTAAACTGCTGAGATATTATAAATGAGTAATTTATCATTTTTCTGCAATGGTGAAGTGATAACATTTGCTTAGTGAGTAATTTAACATTTTTCTGCAAAACGTTAAGTTACTGAGTTCCGATAAATGAGTAATTTATCAATTTGTTGCAAAATGTAACATTGATGGGATCTTCTAAGTGCGTAATTCATCAAATTTATGCAAAATGGTGAAATGATGACACTTGGTAAGTGAGTAATTCATCATTTTTCTACAAAATATTAAATTGTTGACTTCCGATAAATGATTAATTTGTCATTTTTCTGCAATGATGAATTGATAACATTTGCTTAGTGAGTAATTTAACATTTTTCTGCAAAATGTTAAGTTTCTGAGTTCCGATAAATGTGTAATTTATCATTTTGTTGCAAAATATAAATCCGATGGGATCTTCTAAGTGCGTAATTCATCAAATTTATGCAAAATGGTGAAATGATGACACTTGCAAAGTGAGTAATTCATTATTTTACTACAAAATTTTAGATTGTTGACTTCCGATAAATGAGAAATTTGTCATTTTTTCTGCAATGGTGAGTTGATAACATTTGCTTAGTGAGTAATTTAACATTTTTCTGCAAAATGTTAATAAGTGTCTGAGTTCCGATAAATGAGTAATTTATCATTTTGTTGCAAAATGTAAAATTGATGGGATGTTCTAAGTGCGTAATTCATCAATTTTATGCAAAATGGTGAAATGATGACACTTGGAAAGTGAGTAATTCATCATTTTTCTGCAAAATACCGAAGCTTACAACTGCCACAAGATCACGATATCTTTTTGGCTGGTAAGTTAACATTTTCAGAAAAATGTCAAGATGGCAAGATAATTTCTCGTCAAAAACCAGAAAAATGATAAAATGACAACTTATCACAACTGGTTATTTTAACAATTTTCTGCAAAATGTTAAATTCCTCACATCTTTCCAAGTGTGCAAAACAACAATCTTCTGAAAAATGACAAAATGACAAAATGACAACTTACCACAACCCGTCATTTCAACAAATTTCTGCAAAAATGTTAAATTCTTCACATCTTTCCAAGTGTGCAAAACAATTTTCTGAAAAATGATGAAATGACAACTTGTCACATCTCGTCATTTCAACAAATTTCTGCAAAATGTTAAATTCTTCACATCTTTCCAAGTATGCAAAACAACAATTTTCTGAAAAATATTGAAATGACAACTAAAGTATCAGATCGTGTGATTTCAACAATTTTATGCAAAATGATAAAATGAAGACATTGTTTCTTATCAATTTTCGACGGTGGTTTTGATTGGACATTGCATTTTCTCTCTTCAAACAAGGGATATCATACATTACCCCAAAAAGTTGCTTTATTGGATTATTCGAGAACAATTCGAATGATTAATTGTCGTCATGTTTTTTTCATGGTTTGTTGAGCAACGCGTGGAGTGAGGGAGACGGGAGGGGGCTAAAATAAATTTACAGCACTCATCCCGAATATTGTAGATGGATGATCACCAAAACAGTTGGCCAATAAAGAGCATACGGCTTTGGACAACAAAACAACATGTAGGCAGGCGCGGTTCTAGACTGAGATTTTTTGGAGGGCTGGGGGGGGGGCTTGAAACGGAAGAATAAAATTTTCTCTCAAATATATAAATCGGCAACGCCACGCTGAAAACAATGACAATAAAAACGGTAGTATAACATACATGTAACGTATATACAGGCACAGTGGCGTACGCAGGATTTCTCTCAAGGGGGAGGGAGCATGCAGTATGTTGTATGATCGCAGGCCTGGGGGAGGGGTGCAAGGGGAGGAGGTGTCCCCCCTTGGAAAATTTTTGAAAAAAATAGGTGTCCTTACATGCAATCTGGTGCCACATACGGTATGCTACCTTTTGAAGAAAAATTTGTGTTACAAAATTTGCATATTTTTTAGGAACTAAAAAATTGGCATCGGTGAGGGAGCCATGGGAAGACAATCCCTCCCCTTTGAAAATTTTTGAAAA
>WURT03538191.1:22712-41303 GCA_009936505.3 Holothuria glaberrima | reverse complement strand
GCTGAGGAAGAACACAGGCGTGTTCGAAAATTTCGTACATCTAAGCTAGTATATTGTATATATTGTACATTTTGTATATATTTGCAATATTGAAACGTGCTTCAATATGTCAGCCGGCCTGTTGGCCTCCTTTACGTTAACTATATATATTGTATGGAGCATACGTGGATTTCACTACCTAAATATATATATATATATATATATATATATACATACACATACACGTATATATATATATATATATATACATAACTGGTGAAAAAGTGACCAGCTCCACTGGGACTCGATAATGGACCTTCCGCTAAACGTGCAGATGCACCGTAAAGCCATAAAGCCGTCCTGGAAGTCCGTATCTCAGAGAGCAATCAAATCTGGTGGTTCGTAAAAGGTTGGGCTATCTCATGGGCGCGAAAGAGCAAAATGTAGGGTTTATCAACAAATGACAAAATCAACGGATGGAATACAGGTACGATATAGATTCATTCATTGTTTACAAAGACGCCACTGCGTGAGTGCGTGTCGGTAAGAGTTTATAGGACGCGCTTACACTGTCGTCCCAATGCAAAGTAGATTCCACTTCGTCTACTTTTTGCGTGCAATCGCACAAGCGTTTACACGCGCAACACCTAACATAAACGCAAGAGCGTGGATCCATCTCCAAAAGTGGGCGGACTATTCACTATTTGCGAATCGCTACCCTGGGGGAGGGATCTAAGGGGAGGAAGTGTACCCCTCCCCTTTGGAAAATTTTTGCTTACGTAAGGTGGGCATGGTGTTTCTTTTTTTTCATTTTGCTTACTTAAGTGAATTTTTTACTCAGTCCTTGGGGTATAAAATCAGAACTACACTTCGTGAAGTGAGTGAACAGTAAATTGTTAGACTTTTCACCATATATGAATCGCTGTCCTAGGGGAGGGGTCTAAGGGTCCTGGGGGAGCTCTAGGTCTATCTCCCCTCCCCTTTGAAGAAAAAATGAAATTGAAAGGTGTCTAAACGGCAAATGGTGCCATATTTGGGCGAAATTAAGCTTTTAATATGTAGTGTCATTTCGTAATCATGGTTTTAGTTTTCATTATTCATGAAAAAGTGGGGGGGGGACTTTTCGGCAATGTCCCCCTTCTAAAGAAGTGAGGGGGACGCGCCCCCCGTCCCCCCATGATCCACGCTCATGAATACACGCATGTGTTCTTGCTCATGCTCTATGCCAACCAATGCCAACCAGTGACGTAACCGTGAACAGCTAATAAGGTGATGATGATGAAAAAGATCCCAGTAATGTTCCCTTACTTATTTGTTTAGAGTTTTCTACCCACTCTTGTCTTGAAGAAGGGTCTTTGCACGCCCCCTGAATAAGCCTATTCTTTCACGTATGGATAAAATAGGCTGGCTTATCCTTCAGTCTCAAAGCCGAGGACCGTGTATGCAGCAACCATGTACTAAATTCCCTGCTTTAAATTAGGCTACATATCGGGAGTGTGTAATTAAACCTGTAGGCCTAAAACTACCGATAATCACAATTTAAAGAACAAAGATTAAAACGCATTTCCAAGAATTTTTACAAATTTCTAGGTGAAGTTCAATATGAATGGCATGTATTATTGAGTTGGTTACAGTATCTCGGTGAAAAAGTGACCAGCTCCACTGGAACCCAGACCGTCCGCTTAACGTGCAGATGCCTTAACCAGTTAGGCCATGAAGCCGTCCTGGAAGTCCGAATCTCAGACAGCGATCAAATCTCCACCAAAACACCCACAGGGTACGGAACATCGTTCCTTCTTGTATATATATATATATATATATGCATTTTACTGATCAGTTAATATTTGGCCGCCTGATGAAGGGTAACGACCCGAAATTTTACCGAGTTTACTACTGAATATTAGCACTTTTTCATTACTCTCATTGATATATATATATATATATATAATAACAAAAAGAACAGTTAATGCCTTAGATACCAACATGTTTGCACCATATTTATTAGACATACAAAAATTTTCGAAGCCCTGCTTCTTCATCAGCATACACCAAAACTTAGCCGTTCCCAGCTCGGAATAGATTCTAACGAAGGCAAGTAAATGCACCCAAGTGTGATAATTCTCTATTGAGCCCATTGTTAAGCGTGTCAATTTTCTTAATTAGCCTTAGATCACTGGCTTTACTATCCGAATCGGATCGAACTCTTCCTTTTATTAAGCAAACTCTAACATTGTCAATGCCATGGCCAGGAAGGTTAAAATGTTGAGGGACCGCTTAGATTTGGGAATTCTTAAGTATTGTCAATTTGTGGTTATTGAATCGGAATCAAAAGGTGTTTTGGTTTCCCCTACGTACTTTCCAGGGGACAGATGCTACAGAAAATAAGATAAATGTCATAAAGCGGGATTACAATTAAAGGGGCCTGGATGTAAGTTGATGTCGGTTCCGTGAGCGGTCACTACACTCCCGGTTACAATGTGTTTACATACTAAGCAGCGGGGACCATTGCATGGTTTGTTTCCAGGTAGGGGCTGGTTAAGTGGGGGTAGTTTGCTGGTTGTTAGTATACGTTATATACGACAAAAATATAATTGAGTGCGAGAACGCAAAACATAATAAAAAACTTACAGTATTTATTTTAAGCAACATGAAGTCTGTGAACATGCAAAGGATTATGTGAACTCTCCCACAAGATACAAGACGTGCTTGGCATTACAGACCTATCGTAAGGGCAAACACAAAAAAGAATGGGCTCTAAGTTGACAAGAGTGTCACATGCTAAAACGATTTTGTTGAGGGGAATGAGTTAGTAGATTTATTGGTAACTTTGAAAGATTTTGTATCGTTATGGCAAAAAATTGGAGTTACATTTTCTTCAATTGTCAAAAAGCAGAAGCTTTTTTATTTGCTCTGACCAAAAACAGACACAACTCCAAGTATCTCTCATGCCTAATTGCAAAAGCGTCAATAGATTCTTAAAAGAAGGGGGTGGGTGTTGTGGCATTGACTACAATTCATTAAAGCGCCAATCGCAAAGCTCTAAAAGCGCAGGATCTTGACCTGCTGAAGGGCCCTAAAAAGGATCCCAAGTTGCCTGTGGTGCAATTTGACGCATTTTTCCACAATTTTCATCCATTAAATGATTTTTTTCCAATATTTTCGAGTTTGTTTTCATGGGATCAGCTACTGGAATTAAACATGTGCCTACTAAAGGCCGATTACTACTTCAATATAGCGCTATAAAGCTATGAAAAAACCTAACATAGCAGTACTAGAAAGGATTTGCGGTCATTATCCCAACTCAAAGCACAAAGATGTCATTGATCTACATAAAAGACACAATTTCTGTTTCAAGAACACTAATTTTGAAAACTTTAACGCAAGTGACTGCCTTCGTAGCATCAGATGATGCTACCGCCAACCTATTTTAATTAAATTAAACCCGCCTTAAGTTGGTGAGGGTTCTGTAAAAAAGTAAGACGGACGAATGATATGATTCCCCTACTTTCAAAAGTACCTGTTGATGTCCTTACCTACTGATACTACAAAAGTTCTGATAATACCAGTATTTTAAACTCACAAAAATTAAATTGAACAGAAATAATTTACTTCAAACAAGCTCTCATACTTACAATTTCAGTGGTTTGAAGGGATGTGTTTTATGTAATTTGTGTTATGCAATTTTTTTTTAAATCCTCTTGTGCCCTCTCAGTAAATTTGCCAAGTTCCACTCTCCAGGTAAAAGTACCTTTTCAGGTGTTATTTCTTCAGTTGTTAATTCAGGTAGCAACTGACTAACACGTTTGCTATCTCGCTTATGTAACCATTAATAAATGCGTTTTATGTAACTTGTTCGACCCCGTCAATCAACTATCCTTACAGAAATTTTACAATGTTTCACATCTTATAGACTTGTTTAGTATTTACTGTTTTAACTGGAGATCGCCTAGCTTACCTAAATCCCATTTCCGTCTCAATTTCTTGATAATTGACGACAAGTTTGGAAATGAAGCACTTCTCACTGTTTTGAGAGATTTTTAAAACTGGGTCGGTCAGACAGAGATCTAGTGTTACTTCTGTGCGAAAGGGGATTCTGAAGTAAATTCGGGGCATCATGAGGCTTGATGTAGTACTTAGAATGAAATGTTTTTTTAGTTTTTTTTATGTTTCCTGCTGCTTAAGTATAAAGAGTTTCTCTCGGCTGGTCAAGACAAAATGTAGCCACGCCAGTGTCCCCTTCGACTTTGTTGTTTGAGATTTGTGAAGCTTCAGCCGAATGTAGGGTTGTCGAAGTGTGTTGGGAGGATGGGAATGGAGTCATTACTCAATATGTGCAATCGTAGTTGTGACGTTATACAAAGGTTACTGGATAGTTACTGTAGCAACTTGCTCCATTATCCATGGCTCTCTCTCTCTCTCTGCTTTTCTAGCCTAACATTCAGAGATGCTCCCTGCACTGCCTGCAGAAAGAAGGCTGCAGGCAGTGCAGGCAGCATCTCTTAATATTAGGCTAGTAAGCTTTCAGCTCAATGTGTAGTGCAAACCCCTTCGTGTTGGGATAACTTCTGAAAGTTGAGGTAACTTTCTGCTTGGCGCCTTTAAAGTTCATTAAAGTGAGTCTCTCCGAAGATGTATTTCATTGTTGGTGAAAACTCAGTTGACTGAACTTAAAAAGCTCCCAAGTGGTAATTTACTTCAATTTTCTTAACTCATCTCAATTTTGGCTAAAGTATGGCAGTGCTTATAGATGCTTATCAAAACTCATGTGTCTAAAACACACAGGGACAGTTTGCTTTGAAATCAATAACAACGGGAATCAAGGCTCCCATTGGAATTACGACAAAAGTCAAGACGAGAACCTGCATGTCTGAGCTACTTGCTTGAAAGATAAATAAAATTAACACACGAATTGTTTGTTTTGCGGTAAAATGGTTCTCAGACAACACCCTAGTCAATTCTCCCGGAGACAAATTTCACCAAATTCTACCCGAACGACTTTCCTTGAAAATTTCCACCTTGGACGTTCCAAATTTTGTGAAGTGGGGATTTTGTGAGGGGTAACTGTCATGGGTGGAAATTGTCCCGAGTGCACTAACCAGGGGAAGTTGTCCCGGTGGGAAGTAAGGGGGGTGTCCGGTCATGTCTACCCCGAATAGTTAAAGATATGTTATTTAAAGAGAAATCTTGTAGAAATACTACACTTTGATCACATGTTGTAGGAAAAATGCGTTGCTGATAAGGACTTAATCGTTACCAGCTGAAGAGGGAATATCCACGGGGCAGGGAACCAAATCCGATCACAGAGATATAATCTCAGACGTCGATGACGGTACCATTTTTGGGTTGGTTGCTATAATGTCTGTAATGTAAAAGTGAAGCAAGGACAAATGCCCCTTCCTCTCAACACTGGTAATAATTCCCCCTTCTTCTCCTAAAGACTCATACGGGATAGAAGATAAACCGATCAAACCTTTTACCCCGCATGAGCCGAAAGACATTATAAGACATTTTTTATAAGACATTTTCGTATCACACATAATTTCCTTTATACCTACCTATCCCGATTAAAATTCTGACTTAGAGGCTGGCAAAAGGGAAATGGAGGAGCAGTTGCAATGCCCCTACGTTCAACAAGACGATTGGGGGGGGGTCTGGTCTGATAGTATCTTCTCCCCTAAATTAAAGTGGAGAAGGTGAGGAAAGCGGCTCGTAAAATGAAGAAAAGTTCCCACCGCCATTCTTCACCGTATTTTCAAACCATATAGAAATTACTTAGAAATTAGAAATTACTACAACACCAAACACAACTAAAGAAAAAACCTTCATTATATAACAAATTTATACTGAATTTTTTTTAAATACTGGAGCTGTAGCCGAATGAATTAAGGCGGTGGCATTTGAAGCGATGAAGCTGAGCTACCTGGGGTTTTCGTGTTTCAATTTCTGGCCGATTCAAAGTAATGTGGGTTTATCCTCCAAAAGCAATCTACGGTTTCCCCATCTAAACTGATCTTTCAAAAGGAAGCAAATTTGATCTAAATTGTTGAGAAGGTTAATCACCCGACGTGAATTTGTGATCCATAAGCCATATAGGTTTCTCCCAAGTTCGTGGTCGCAATTAGCGTTGTTACTCAACTGCCCCGCAAGGCTGGAATTAAAATCTCGTTTAATTAGATGTTAATACATTTCACCCTTAACAAAATTCGTTAATCAAAAACATGTTCTCTGATAAAGCCATCGAGGGAGATAGAAAGAGAGAGAGATAATATGAGCACAGAAATCCTCTATTTCATCTTAGTAGAAATTTTGACCAGAACAATTTTTCTTTTCGTCAAAACGTGACGAATTCCATATTTGACATTGAAATTTTCAAAATCCTGGACCATCGTTGCAACTTATAAGTTGTTAAAACTTTGTAATCTTCTAATAAAGTTTGATCATTCATTGCGTCAGAAAGGATTACATCAAAGCTGAAATATTTCTTTTTACTCATATGCATGCTTTGGACGACATCTTTTCAATCAAAGTCCCCTCCGGCCTTATAATATTCTCTTTTCATTATTTTGCCTTTTGTTAGTCCTGTTCTGAAACATTTTAATCTGGCTCACTCGAAATTTCTCCTAAGCTTTCTCCCAAGCTTTCTCCCGGAAGCTAGCCAAAAGCTATGCGGGACTAAGCAGTGGCGACAGTAAAAGTTTTGGAACCCGCTGGTTCAATGTCCTCTAAATGCTACGTTTTCGAAATAATTCTCATATTTTTGTCGAATCTTGAATGCCACAGGGACAAGATCCATGCGGTATTGATTCAGGTGTATACGTACTTGTGTTAAGTCACGAAGCATTTACGGTTTTGTTTTAGGGCTGTGTGGCTTTGAAAGGGAAACCAGTCATGTGACCTTTCCGAAATCTACTTCAACGAAAATCATGGTTATGATTTATACTTTAGAGTTTTGCCTGAATTCAATTCATGTAGATTCTTCATCTGAGAGAAGTATTCCGAGTTTGAAGGTTTTTTCTTACTTAGTAAGATTCAGTGCCCTCGATACTCTTGTAACATAGGCGAAACAAAGTTGTTCCCGGTTATATGTTAGACTTTAGTTACAGGTAGGTAGCAGTAGCAGTAGCTTAGCTACTGTCCTCACTACAACGATTTCCCCGGGGCGTTGCAAGGGTGAAATTTTAAACTGCCTCCCCATTTAAATTACATAATACAAAACTTGCAATGACTTAACTCTTACTCACAGTTCTTCCCAATGAAATGATTCAGCCCTAACCCCCTCGTGGAAAAAATCCCGTCAACACTTGTAATAAAAAGGGGAAGCGCTTAAGATGAGAAAGCGTTTACTTATTAAAATTCAGGAAGACATTTCATTTTGTTGAAGTTAACATAATGTCCAAAAGTATAACATTACAGAGCAAATCAATTTGGTATTCACTTTAAGATAATTTCTAAGCTAATGACTCCCTTGTGGCCGGGCGCTTCAAGCTTTTGTTTCACTTAAGTTACGTATATTGCAATGATTTTAAGGATTGTTTTATTACCGACATCATTAAGGAATAATTTGAAGGATTTATTTAAACACGGTAAATGAAAAGGACTAGCAACATAGGATTAAGTCGTAATCAAATGTTCATTAACCGTTTGAGGGTGGCGTTATCCGCTTCGTCCAACCACCACCAACCCACCAAATCCTCACATTTTGTTTGTAATGTGTCACATTCTAGCCTCAAGACATCATATCATGCATGATATCATGTGTGGATTGGGTGCTCAACCTAGCTGTCTAACGTTTATTCATAAGTGGCATAGGCCTGTATCTTAATCGGTGAGTACAAGATCCATTTAAAGGATTCTAAAATAAGTTCTTAATTCCTAGATGACATGTCTTAGAATGTCTCGACCTAGGATTTTTATCTTAACAATCATACACATCTAATCTGTTATGTAGCCCAGTGTGTACTAAGTTTATGACGTATCAACTGATTTCAACTTACTGCATTCCCCAATACGTAAGCTTGGTCCTCTTATGTTAAACTACGTCATTCATTATACGTTGACCGAATGTAAACCTTGAGGAAATTCCCCGAATAAAACGTTGATTGAACTTCACCATGAGCAAATTAGCAATGTGTTTTCGGAATATTTGCAAAACAAAATGTTTGACACTTTGTAAGCCTCACGACGGACGTGGAACGTCAAAATGTTTGATTGAAGTTTGTAAAGAAACGTAACAAGTATCGTCCTTTTTCCAACAAACCGCGAAAGAGAGGGCCCATGATTCTGTCTCTGAAGGTCGAGCTTTCAAATCCCATTGGTGAAATGATAAATTGTAGTGAATAAATTGTGCATGTATATATGCTACGTTAACTTTCGCATCGGATTTCTTAACAACATTGTACATCTGACGTGGAGGCCTGGGTCTCTCCTTGAACGCCAGAAATGTCCAAATTTATCCCTAAAGACTCTGTTGATTGGTAAATGTTACTGTAAGAGGTACGGTACAAAAATATCCCGAAACCAGAGATTTAGTTGTTTTCCCTTGCACGAAGAAATGTCACCAATATCAGGTATAGTTACAGTCCAGCTATATAGTAAGAAGCCATACAAACGGGGGTACTAGGACATATATTACCACCACTACCTTTTTCTCAAAACGACAGTTACTCCTGCTTTTAAAGACGTACCGCCAACAATGCAAGAAAACTGCCCCTTCTCGACAAATGACAGTTTTGACTGCACGCGAACTATTTGAGCTTGTCTTTGTGTGCGGCTTCTTCACCTTGATACCGGAGGCTCTAAGAATTGTTGGGTTCATTTTGTCCAAGTTGGCTGCTTACGCCACGGAGGTTCCCGGACAATCCTCCCACGACAATTTCCACCCGGACATTTCTCCCGGGACACCTCCCACATTTACAATTCGCCCAGGGAGATTCCCAACCACAATTCCTACTCCGGACAATACTCCCTGACCAATCTCCTCTCACGACAAGTACCCCTCGGACAACTTTTTCCTCAGAGGACTCAGAATTATCTGGGTTAGAATTATCCGGGGAGGAATTGTCCTTGGTGGAAATTGTCCGGTTTGGAATTGTCCGTGGGTGAATTGTCGCAGGGGATATCCGTGGAAACTAACTGTCCGAGTTAGTTGTTGACAGATACTCAGTTAACAGACACGCTTACGTGTTCGGTAAAAAATGCACTCACTCAGGCGTGCTAAACTACTGATTACTCAACATGGAGATCGTAAATAGCATATTGTATATTAAAGGTAAATCAGAGAGTTATTTTGTATGATCTTAACAAATCATAAACAAAATTGATGCCACATGATAATAAAGGACTCATTCATGAAAGAAAAAAGTATACCAGGATAAACAAATTCCAATTTGTGTGACGTCACTTACCGCAAAGATCTTTTGTGGATTTCATTGTAGATATCGTACATCAGACATGGAATATGGATAAGTTGTTGAGTCAAAGAGGGTAATGAACTCACAGTTTCACCCAACAATCGCATTTTTGTACTAATTTACATACATGTGCTGGGGTTGTTGATAGTCAAATTCACGCATAGTCCCTCATTTTCGTTGTAGTTACCGCCCTGCCATTGTAACAGAGGGCGCTCTTCACCAGTCATCGTCTCTTTTACAACTTAGAGAAGAAAATTATTCAAATTAAAGAAAAAGATACTGCAAACCACCTGTAAAACTTGAATATAAAATAATCTGGGTAACGCCGAAAGCCGGCAATGAGTGACGTAAATTTTAAGATTCTTCTAGTTTTTGCATTACAGTAAAGGCGCAAAATTGCAATATTTGACGAAAATTATCACCACGAAGTGTTTACATATAAATTACAGAACTGAAAGTTGAGGGGATTGAAGTCCCCACTGAGAATGATAGCAGGAATTCCACAGGGAAGATCTGTCTACCACTGAAATGGGGGAGTATGACGTACGTTCGGTCGAAGTGAGATAACGTTGGCAGAGAGTATCTTATAAAAGCATAGTATAACACTAGGTCGTCATGTGCCAGGGCAGCGAATAGCACCAGTATTTTACAACGATGACGGGGTTCATTTTGTACATACGTAAACAGCCAGAGACTGCTAGAGAAAATCGGTTTCTACAAACGTGGTTCAGTTTCAGCTTGTTGGGGCGATAGTTTCCATGAATAGATTGCAAAAACAAAATGATGGATGGATGGTTCGATGTATATATGAATAACTTAACATGACATAGATGCCTAATGTATACCTATGTGAGTGCAGTGACTGAACGACTTCGCGAGAAGGGTTACAGTTTACCCTCAAAGGAAATGTTATTTACGTTTCGTTCACCCGTGAGAAATTAAATAGAGAAAAACTAACTTTGGAAAAAATAGCCCGCGGACTGAACAGCAGGATTAGGTTACCATGGGAGCTGACAGTAGCATAGTTTCGTTATACCCACATAAAGCGTATACTGCTTTCACTAAGTTTAACCAGGACTTGCATGCTCAAGCAAATCACATTGCTTTAACAAAAATAGAGACACTGCATGTATTCGTTCCTTATCAAGTTAATGGAATCTTAAGAATCCCACCGTGGAAATCCACGATATATTAGAGACAAGTTTTCACAATCAGTAAGTTACATGGCAAGACTTGTAGACACAACTTCTCGTGGTAAGGTAACGGAAACTTTGTTCAAGACAATATGGAAAAGGCATGATCGGAATCAAAGTAGGTGTACCTGAGGTAAGTAAAAATCCATAGCGTGTACACTGCCCTTACCGCCTCACAGTATATAACAGACCCGAGTATTGTATGCGAGAGTCGGGGTTACAACTTTTCAAACCTCTGTAAATACTAAAACCACCATGTTTACTCTCGGGCTGGCGGAGTGTAAACGATCCCTTCTCGTAACAACTGCTGTTTTGTCACGCACTCTGATAGCAACAATTTTTGGCACACTGTCAGCTGTGATCAGATTTCATCACCTTGGTGGAACTTGAAGTTTCTGTTAAATAGACCTTGCAGGGGACTGACACCTTAAGGCCATTTTTCTGAGAGAGGGGAGTTAAATGTTTGCTGTAAGATTGATAACAAAATGAAATTAGTATTCGTACATGTTGTATAAAACTTATACGTATTACTACATGTCACCTTCCCTTTATTCCAGGAAGAGGCATTTCCGCAATGTGTTGTTTGAGTCTACGTAGTTTTCGTAAAAACTGAAGAACAAAACATTAGACCCCATGCCACAAACCGCATGTCTAGGCTTACCTAGCTTGGACACAAAAAATTATGTTAACCAAGAGGTAAGCCTTGCTCCAGTCGTGGGTAATTTTTTCTCCTCAGTTCTGATAAAGTTAGGGTGCTTGTCAGCTGAACTGTGCAAGCTGTCCGTTTCTGCCTAGTCAGGCTAACCCTGAGGTGAGGGAATGTGTTAACATGTGGTCTTTTCACTTATCCCTCGACGTCAGGGAGCAAAACGTGAAGAAATTCACTTCCAACCAAAAAAAAAGTGGACGGCCAATCAGGGATAAAAACGCTCATCTTATATGAATATCCATACAGTTGAGAATTTGAAGCCAATGGAAAACGTGCATGGAAAACAAGCTTTTCTTGTACCAAAACAACTATCTTATTCCTTGAATCCAACTCTTACCGAGAAATCTAGCACATGAAGCAATTTGCATTTGCTCTGAAAGCCTCACGCCTACACCATCGTGGAGAAACATTGAAAATGTTCCTGATTAGTTTGTTACAGAGAAAAGGCTTGAACTGGTTGGCCAAACAGTTGGGCTTATGCTATCTGAATGGTTGGGTGCTCATTGGGAGAAGGTGGGGCCTACAATCGATTTTATATTGGGCCAACAGTTGGCCTACGAAACGTTATGCCACCGGGCCAACGTTGGCAAATAAGTTACCCAACTATTAGTTCTAACATTTGGTTAACGTTGTTTAAATAAGTGGTGTCAACTGTTAGCTGGCAAACATTTGGCCAACGGTCTAGCTGGAAACATTTGGCCGTTTTCACTAGTGGACCAATAACATTTAACCAATTTTCATATCCAACAGCGCAAAGAATGGTTGGCACAAAGTTGCATGCGCCCACTAAACTATGCCTCGCTTTCCAAAACTTCTCTTAATTAACTACTCATTATGGGAATCCATAATGCATTATTTCAGAGAAGTTACCTTTTATAATTTTTAAAAGCTACCAGCATACTATGCTAGCAACTACTTTTTCAAAAGTCCCCTCGACTCTCTGGCAAGGAGCCGAAGGGCGAAAACCAAACGTTTACTCCCGAAGGAGTTCTGCTCCCCAGAGGAGCTACGTCCCCAAGGAACAACTTCAACTGCATATGAACAACCCCCCCCCCCGACCTTCAGACTTCTAGCCACTTTCAAAAATAGGAGGATTTTAATTGGAAATTCATATATAACTGAATATTTTGGCTTAGCTATTATATATTCAGTGATACTTGTGTGTGATTATTTACGATTAATAATACAATTTTCTTCATGATATTTCAATTTCTCATTCTTTACGTTGTATTGTACAACTAAGAAATACGATTTTCTGCAAGAATTCACCATTGCCAGCTTCAATTTATTTCAATTAGACCTGCATTCAGTGATAAACACAAATCTCCTATGAAAAATTTCGGAATGCTCCATTCAGATGAAAGATATATAAACCTGTTGTTCCAATAAGATTTTACAGCATTGTAAACATTTTTCTCAAATTGTTTTAGCAAAAATTCCCACAGTGTAAGTAAACGATTTGCAAAATATTCACTATGAATGTAAAAATTTAAAAATAGCTGTCATTAAAAGAATCATGAGGTTGGCTTATTACCAAACTAACCAGCTTAGTATTTTTGTGGTGGTCCATTGTTGGGTCCATGTTGGCCCGCTTACCATTTGCCAGCCGAAACCAATGTCAGCGTTTAGCAATCCATCACCGGAATCCAGTGTTCGGGTTGGTCCAACCATAGGTTGTAGGCCAACTTTTAAGTGTCCTTCAGATACAGCACATCAGTTGAGGGGTCACTTTTATTTTAACCTTTTCAATCCACAAACCCTGTTGTTGTTTTATATTTAACATGATTATATCACAGATCAGTGCCGGTTGATGAATTTTGAACCTCGATTTACTGTTTTGACAGGTCTATACATACAGACATAAAGTCTTATATACTGTGTTATGACGGTATAACTGGTAACGGCTTAAAGAAATTTCAATAGTTTTAAGTGTTGGTCCAATGTTGGTTCAATATATGATGCCCAACAGTCACTTAAGTGGCAACTTAAAACTGGCTCAATGTTGCTTTATTACGAAATGTCTGACGGTTGGCTAACTATAGCTGGATCAATGTTGTTTGGACACATAATGACCAACGGTTGGTTTAATGAAAGTTGTTCCATGTAGGTTAATTATAAAGCATCCAACAGTTGGCTGCTTGAAGTTGTTTAATGTCGTTTAAATGCATGATGCCCAACAATTGGCCTGTAAATTTGGTCAAATGTTGGCCCTGCCTTTAGTTGTCTACACAACGTAATACCAACTGTTGCCAACGGTTGCAAACATTGGCCCAACATAACGCCAATACTTTGTGCTATCTGGGATGGTTGAACGCTTTAAGTGACCAATAGCGATAGTGCTTCTAATAAATATGAATATTTACACTCGAAGCTCCTCCTTCACTAGAAGTGAAAACCAGTTCAAAATGCTCCCTAACGTCAAGGTATAAGTGAGAAGACCAAATGTAATCACGTTACCTCGCGGCAGGATAACACTGACTTTTACTAGCCTAGCACAGACGAAACTAAATAATATATATGGAGGGCGCATTTTACGGAAGTATCCCAATTAGCAGTGTACTGTGTCAACTTGAAATAGGGTCTTGAACAAGATTAGCAAGAATTGAGCTTGAAGTGACATCAGGATTTGACAGCAAACTTGTTGCAAGTCCTCTGTCGTATGGTCAGTATTGACATGGGGTGCTACTGAAGCTATGTATAACTTTGTCTAAGTCCGGCCAAGATTTTGTTGTTCTTTGTTTCAACATGTGATGGACTGTCTTCTCTTAGATCAGTCAGTTGGCAAAGACATTGCTAGAATCTCAGAATTGGCTAAAGTGCTAAAGGAAATCTCTTCATCATGTAGTGCCATAAACGAACAGCCTAGCTTGGCCTCTATCCTTGAATTAGGGAGTTGTTCGAAGAGTCTAACGGCTCCTGCTTCAAGTATTGTGTAAAAATCATCTTACCATTTTTTCGGAAGCTGATGGGAATTAAATCCAATAAAGAAAAGGAAAACCAGCCTATTTGGAGCCGAAGAAGCCTGTTGCGTAGAACTTGCATGGATGCACTAGATCTTTTTAGCAGATCTTTGCAGTGCAAACACATCTATCTCAACAGCCTTGTATATACAGCTTTATCCGAAGGCACAAAACCGAAATTTACTCTTCTCCGTGTAGACTTAAGTTTTAGTGCTAAAAACCGACTTTAGACAGTTTGAAGACTTAATTGCTTACTTCGCGGCTGCGTTGCGTTATATTTAGGTATGCTTTTGTCGAGCATTGTATCACGAAATTATGGAGGCGGTTTATAGGACTTGCAGAAAAGGAGGGTGTTGAGGGCAAAAATGATGGCTTTTCTACACGCGCAAATTGTGTTTGGAAATTATCAACAAGAATTGTCACCTCTCGGTACAAGATGAGTGTTCTTCATCATTTTGCAGAATACAGAAGGTTTGAACAGGCCCAGCATCATGCTAAAATATAATTTAGACTATATATGACTAAATACGTTAGGCTACATGGGATTAATTAAGTATGGTACTGCAGTGCAAAATTCGTCTCTTTAATTAACTTGCATGACAAATGAAAACACCTGTGTGAATATAGTGCTAGGGTAGGCGCGTGGCTTCACATTAATATATGTACAACGAAGCCTTGAGGCATGGATACAGTATCTCAGTTCGCGTATAGACACCGCGAATATAGGCATACCTGATACGTAAGAGCTCCAAGGTTATATGATGACCCGTTTCTTCATGATGGGCTTCAGTTATATGATAATTTGATAACAAGTGAAAGCAGATAATTTGGTGATTAATATTCACGGAAGTGGTGAATCAGTATGAAATTTGTCGTTTTACCCAGTGAACGTGCTATCTAAAGGAAATGCCTGAGAGACATCGTTTGCAGGTCGAAAGTTTCATGTATGAAAGTGAGTAGTGGGGTTGATTTCCCCATGTGAACAGACAACGACGAAATAGTTTCCTGGCGGGAGTGAGCGAAGTTTTTGTCACCTTAGCTGATGTGAAGGTTTCGACCACCTTCCAAACTTATAGTCAACAAGCTTCAATTGATGTTATTACAACACAGAACATCATTCCATAAAGTTACGTCTGCAGAGAATTTAACACGTGTGTAATTCAGTTCATAATTCGGCTGCAATGTTGAGTTGTGTGTATATTATCTTAATCATGTTTCATACAATACCACAATATCGTGTTGTTCCCTTTTTCTCTCATTTACTGGTTTTGAAAAATTTGAGATAAAAAGTAAGAATCAGCTTTTTCAGTCATGCAACTGTGAGTGGGAGTAAAGATAAACGACCAATTTTAAGCACTAAAAGGAACATCAAGCGTACTTATCTTTTAATTTCATTTTTTCTAGAATTGGTTGCTTGTATGTCAAAAATACCTCGTGCAGAAAAAGAATGCCCTGCTTTGTAAATACCAATCAAATGTACCGTGAATTTTATTTTCTTATCGCTACGTAATAGGATTGAGCTTCATAATTACGTCCACTGGGACGTTTGTTCACAATATTCGGTACATAAGATGTGCAGTTTAGAGTTTCATTTGGCGAAGAAAAGGCGTGGTAATGTAATAAATATACTAGTTTTACTGAAAAGAAAATTAAGATGATGTTAAAATTGTCCAGACATTTAATCCACAAATAAACGTGCAAACGGCTTTCTTTCATTTTCTGTCTGCTAAATTTACTCAACATAAATGCAGAAAGCGTAATTTCTAGCCTGGACAAAATCTCACAAATAAGCAAATTTGCGAAATAAATCAGTTTTGTTTGTGTTCATTTGTACAATTTGGCAAAGTAAGAACCTCAGCGAAACCAATGTGTGGTTATTGTCTTTTTCAGACTCAGCAAAAGTTTCAAGTCAGTTGGCTTTAATATCTTATGAAATCAGGTTGTACAGATACGATCTAACTAAATACCGTGTTTGATATCGTCTCTAGGTCAAGTTTTTCAAAATATTTAAATTAAATAGATAATTAATACTTTCTAATTTCCAAATGAACCTCAGTTCACCCTCTGTAATGACATCTGACTAGCTGTGCCTTTGGTCGTGACCATTAACGTCCTATCTGTTTATACATCTACAACTGAAAATTTCCCCATTGATAAAGAATACGAGAACAATCTCTTGCAGAAACACAGCAAAATTCGTTGCTATTCTACATATATGCAAAGTTTGACCACTGACAGTGAATGATCAGCCTGTGTAAACTATTGGTTTACCTTCCTGCCAAACGTAGTACATTCTTTGTTTTGTACAAGGCATCAGGAGTAAGAAACAATGCTGTTAGAGATTGGTGGATGTACCTTTAGCCCGCCCCCATCATTTTTATGATACCTGGGAGCATATCCATCCCTCTGTGTATCGTTAGTGAAAGGAAAACCTTTTCCCTGCTTTACTAAGGTCGGAGGGCTTAAATTTACTCGGTGTTTGCACTGAACTGATACGACCTTTACAGTACCGATTTCATTTAGGTGCACACTAAAAGCGTGTTTAGCAATTTCACACTTATTTTTTCCCCACTTTATAAACACATTTAAAGTCTGATCATATTTCGCAATTAAACACTAAATGATTATCATTTAAACTTGTTTCCAAACAGAATGTTTAGGAATAAGATACGTGTGTTAAGCCTCTAAAAATGTTTACAAAGTGGGGGCAAAAAGTGTTAAGACAGGCGTTTAATACCTAAACAACGTGTTCAGAGTGTGTGAAACTTCCCCTCTCTACTCAACTCCTGCATTGGCTACGCTACTGTGTGATCGTCACTTGTTCAAGGCAGCGAACTAAAGGAACATGTTTGCAGGTTCAAATACTGATATCTTTCCCATTGGGTAACGGTTTTGATATTTTTTATTAGATGGCGCCTATGGGGGAGGGGGACGAAGTCGATCATATCCTGTACCACCTATCCTTCCAACCTCTCCACTCCCTGCCTTAATCTACAAGTAGGCCCATGCCATCAACTCTTTAGCGACTGCTTAAAGTAATCACCAAAATATACAAGATATTAACAGAATTCTTTCTCAAATATGCCCCTAAAAGCACTACAGGCCTCTGATTGGATATTTTTCCTTTCCTCGATCAAATAGCGGCACGTTTGTCGAGTAAGCGCCATAATTTTTCTTCGCCTAATAATTTCCCCTGCGCTATCACGTCACCGCTTGCGGGTACGATTGAATTAGGTTAGCATTTCGCTCGGCGGGTAAACGGTAAATACGCGCTGCTCGAAAGCAACGCAGTAATGGAACATACGAACTCTGTGTAAATAACAACCAAGTGTAGGGTTTGGGGGTCACTCGACGTCGCTCTACAAAAGGAAAAAAAAACTTAAGTCATCGTAAATAGCAGCTAACTGTCTCCTCGGAAAGAAGTGATTCCGCGAAAAAATCCCTCCTCTGCGTCGCCCCACTGGAAAATGTTTTTTTTTTGTTTTTTGAGATTCCCAAAATTTCCTCGCAGCGATCACTTAACCGTCGACCACAATTAGATTGGACCAAACCGATGTAACGTAAATAAACGTAGTAGCCTATCGCTGATGTTTAATGTCCAAAATGTCATGGATTCCTTTCATGTCATGGATTACTCTATTGACTCCTAAAGCTTAGGCTCGTTCGAGTAGTTTTATTTAGAAGTGCGTGAGTATATGTGGAAGTCGGGTCTGGCAGTGGTGGATTCAGGGGAGGTATTAGAGTTTTTCCCCGCTTTTAAGAGCTGGGATGCCATCTTTTGTCGTGTCTCATGGAGAAATTTTGTCTCGCACTGCCTTCAATCGAGTGAAGACCCTGAACCCCCTACCGATTCGGAAATCCTGTATCCGCACCTTTTGGAAACTATAAGAGAAAACTTGCAGCAAATATACTGTTCACTTTTCCTAGATTTTCACTTTAATGGCCTCACCCCCTGGCCCTAAACGAACACCACGTCCAAACAGGCTATCTGTGACAGTACCTCGTAAAGTGTTTTTCTTCTGGTAAACGTTTTCTCTCATGATCAGTCGAGCAGCCGAGGTACTCCTCATTCTAATAAAAAAAAATTCCATTATGTTCCTCAAATCTGTCACCAAGGATTGACACCGCCTGCAGTCGCGTAGTAGGTAGCCAAATTGAACCAAATTCCTGAGTTTAAGCTGCCTATGGCGCGCGGAAAGGGCCACCAAATATGATAATGACATTATTTGATACGTTGTGATACCATAAACATATGTCACTATACTAACTTAACATGTCATTGTACCTAAAATATATGTCACTGTACTAAAATGATACACTGTTGTACCTAAAATAAATGT
>WURT03538191.1:4456-15592 GCA_009936505.3 Holothuria glaberrima | reverse complement strand
AATTAATCCCTAACCTTAACAAAGGATACAATCGGTACAATACAATACCATCACCCAATCAGAAAATACCTTACAAGAAAGTCCTCATCAGCTGGATTATTAAAGTTGTTTAACGATGACATCACAAATTTATACAAAAACATAAGATATTTCCAATGTGAGTTAAATAATTTCAACATTTCGTGTCTCAGCAACTGAAAGGTGCCATATATATGGGGAACCAACAGACATCCTTCCCTTTGGCTTCTTGAAGAGGGGAAAATGAAGTCAAACACGAAAATTTTAAAATTTAATTTTTCTTTTCAGTTCATTAAGCGCACATCAACTTTTAAAAATGATCAGTCTCACGCATCATTTTTATTTCCTAAAACTGGTTTCATTGGAAAACAGCCTAGCAGTCTCGAGAGACAGTCAAGCAGGCTCTGAAGATACAGTGGACCTGCAATCACCTCATCAATTCTTTTCAGTACACATACATGTTGGACGGCACCCAGACCGAAAATTAACATTTTATCCAGCATTGTGTATGCATATATAGCAGTGCATATGTTCACATGACAATCAAACGCGTACCGTGCGTTGCCCCAACATTAGGTGAGACCTCTCCCTGACCTGTGTACGTCTTCCGTACAGCAACCGACCTGTAATACACCCCGACAGGTGGCGTAAGTTGACACCGAAGATATAAAACTCCCAACACATCTTTATCGATCATGCAGACAGCTTTGCAGGCAGATAGTTATAGGACACCAAGCTGAACACGTTACGATACTTAACCTCTTGTATGACTGTGTATGATTTCTAAGCGTAGTTTGCACTTACGTAAACCACACGAAATGTGCAAATACCTGTAGAACGTTCTTTACATCAAGCAGTAATTGGAACTACTTGTTAGACGTGGTCCAGACGTTCGTAAATATTGGAATGTTTATGTCAGAAAACTGGCAAATGAACATATACAGATTAATTTTTGACTTGGTATGCCTCATTTCTCCATTGTTGTGAAGAGTTGTTGAATAGCCTCTTTCGATTCTTGAGAGGTTCAATTGACCTTTCGCGACAGTGGTCGGCCACTTACAGCTTCTCAAGAAAGGTTTACATTCATTGCACGCGATTCTAGGAAATATTACCTCGAGCGAAGCGTCATTATTCCTTTGCTACTTCGTAATCGTACGTCATGCACGCGTTGACACATCCTACCTACAAGGCCTCCAGTGCCAACAATAGGCGACGTATGCCCCAACCCTAATCGTCCGACTAGCCTTCGCCTTGCGGGGAAAATTATAAAATATCCAACGTGAACCCTTTGCGTTTATTTCTTAGTTCGCGGAGAGATACTCATTCGATTTATAGGCAGCTGCATATACCCAAGAGACAATAATGTGTCGGATTGTAAAATTAATTGCTCTGGTCAATGCATGCTTACTCTTCCCGGTCGATAGCAGGAAGTGGTTGCCTCTTGGCCGGATTCCGAACGGTTGTGGGTCACTAAGCCAGAATTCCCCTTCCACTTAGTATTGATAATTGATCAATAATTACATTTCGTTCGTGAGGTGCCATGGGGCAGGGATAATAGGAATCAATACATAGGTTGGTGCATCTGTTGAAGTAGCCATCGGTTTTAGATACAAATGTTCCCCCAAAAAACTGAGCAAAGAAAATAAGATGAATATCAAGTCGTCAAAAGTTCATCTTCTCTGGATGAAGCTATTAAAAAGAAATAATGTTGATATTCACTCAATTTAATGTGTTTTGACGGTAACTCCTCAGTGAGTGGCATGGTTACTGATAGAAGGGGAAATCATTCAGGTCCTAGGGTAGGTTATAGTACTACGCAAAGAGTCAGACGCAATATGACACCATTCAAGGAAACCATATCTTGACATCTTGTTTGGTTACCGGTTTATTGCCGGCCGCTCTCAACATTCACAAGGACGCCGACAAATACCACTTGTAGCAAGACTATTATGATATGTAAGCCTCATATACTTCTCCCACATGTGTTTCCTTCTATAAAACTTATTTTCGTTGTGTCAAAGCAAAAAAAAAAATGAGTCTGGTAGTCAAACAGTCTTGCTTATATTTAGCGAGTATTGGAAAGCGAGAACCTCCTTGCAAATAATTTAAATGGCCACATCTCTTCATACAACCAAGCGAGAACTGGAGATGGGGTTTGCGGCAAAAAACGCTTTTCTGAACTGTAGTTCTACACGTGTTTTTTTTTTAAAGTAAAATAAAGTAAACATAATTAGCTAACTATTCTCATTTCCGTCTTAGGTGTCGTTAATGACGTTTCACAGACGAAATGTCGCATAATGTTCTCCTAAAACAATCTATTTATCTGGAATAAATTCACCAATTTAAAAGTTGTCATGTGAATTTGTCAGTTAGTTAGATGAGGTTTTACGGCTCAGTTTGTAATCAAATGGTTTAAGTCGGGCCGGCCACGGACCTTTTTCCAGTGGTGGCTCACTGGCTTGTTTTCCCTACTCCATTGCTTACGCTGAGCACCAAGCCGAATGACAGCATGTTTCATTTTTAAAGTCTTTGGTATGACCCGGTCACGATTCAAACCCCCGACCTTCCAAGTCGGATGTTTTAACCACTTGACCATGCAGTCGGTCTTAGTTGTAATTTGAAGACCATGGTGCATATGCTACATTTTTAAGTGTAGCTCAGAGAATGTAAATTCAAATTATTTTGGCTGAATCTGTTCTTTAAGTCCCATTCCTGATGTGACACGTCTTCAAACGCGTTTTTTTTCGGAGAAGTATGGCTGAAAGGGATTACGTCAGGACTTCGACTGAACTAGATTCTCGGTGTCCCCAGAAGAGCAATTGGAAATGTGAAAACGTGTTTAAAAGTTTCACTTGAAAATGAAAGCAGTTATGGCCCCAGTTTTGCTGGTTAACGAGATGACACTTGCTCTTGTCCATTGTTTTGCACTTACGCAAAAAAGTGGCAACGTACTACGACGAGTATAGGCTGTAGAGCTTGATGAGCACAGTATGAAGTTGTAAGCGGTTATTAAAGTGTGTATGTAGTCACAGCCGTTACTACCCTCTTTGCAAATGTCACAGCAGAGCCAAATTGTATGCAAAGCCATTTTGACGATTACAAATAGGCTAATTTAGTTTTGCTTTTAGGATGCGTAATACGGTTGCATGCAAACTGCAAGTACATAGATTGTAATGCATTTTTGAGCAATTGGTCCAGCAAATAATGGCCAGTCTTTCTTCCTGCCACCTTCCAAACCACAATGCGTAGGACTGGCAGTTATAAATGACCCTAGTAATGTAATATCATACATATAAAGCTAATGAAGGCAATTGATTTGACACCAGCTACTTCTAGAAAAAGGTTCCTAATTCTACTTATTTACAGTAAACGTGGAAATACAATAGGAAATTTTTGTAGCAGTTTCCATGTTAATACAACCATTAACTAGGATGCAAGTAAACAAGAACTAATAAAATAAAAAGTAGGTACTGTCGTGTTATCTCTCTTATCTTGGGTGGAAAAATCCTCGTTAGAAAAAGATGTTAGATGATGGGATTCGTAACATACAAATACCCAGTAGGATAAAAGAAATTAAGGTTTTGAAAATAGCTCATTTAGCAGGTCATACATTTTATACAGACCCATTGTCGCGATATTATGTCGAATCTTTTCCCTTTTTTCACTGCAATCTAGACGAAATACTCACATCCAGCCTGCGAAAAAATTTCTACATTCTTATTGTTTCATTTGAAAAGACAACGTTTACGTCTCCTACACTGTATGTTTCCTTGCTGTCATCAGTGTTATACGTTTACCCACTTAGGCTAAATAGTGTACACCTTCATTCCGATAGGTGTTATTTGAGAGCACAAGAGTGACGCTTTCCCTCTTCATGTATATGATGGAAGGGCCCAAGCAGTTATTTAATCCAATAACACAGTACAAAGGTAAAGAGTAAAACATGTATTGTGAAAGTAAGCGTTGTATCAATTCATCATACGATAAAACTAGCCTCACATAACTGAATAATGTATTGTTAACAATAATTACATGGCGACTTTACCGTACCCGACGATGTTTTGAGCCAGCGTCCTGGGAGAGAGGTATGGTGGAGGAATTTTAATATTTGAGGGTCTTTAGATGCAATTTGGTGGGACAAATTGTGCATATCTCAATGTAAGTTCCTGCAAAAGTTTGACATTTTCACAAAAGGAACAAATAAGGTCTTTTCGTCCATGAATTGTGGGAGGGGCATACTTGGCAAGTTAAGTCATTAAACGCATTTTACCAACATTTTTGCTTCAACAAGTACCGTAATTTACAAATTAAACCGACGAATTGTGACATTCTGAAAGGCCATACATTTTAATTGTTGTTCAGAACAGAAAAACACTTGGAAATAATTTTAAATTTTTAATCTTTCTCTTTTATAATAAATTTTATTGGTAAATTGAGTCAGGGATATTATGTTGAAGAAATTCCTGTACACTTGTGGCTCATCACGTCCGTAAGCGCAGTATGGTAACATTTTTGCCTTCTACAAATTCACCCACACAAGCAAATACGTTTTGGCATTCAAAAATGACATCGCATTTATTGCTATGTACTGAGCTACATCTTAAATGTCCGTTATTTTTGTGAGACCTTATTGGTTACTTGAGCGAAGGCGTTTATGTATTTCTACGAAATCGTTCAACATGACATTTTAATGTCATGTGGTAGTAGGCTCGAAACACTTTCTTCCGTTTTAGAAGGAAATTACTACCAATTATCAGAAAATAAAATGGACTTTTTCAAAAGTCTCGACTCTCCGACGAAGAGCCAAGCGGGCGAAAAACAAACAAATGCTCTTAATACCAATTATCAGAAAAATGAAATAATGCCTAAGACAGCCATAGACTAAAACGAACACGTAAAGAAAAAGTGGAAAATGAAAAAATTAATATAGTCCGTACTATTCTGTAGCGGACTGCATTGTATATGATAACAAGTTTACATGCTAGAAAATGTTTCCCCTAGGGAATGTTGATTCGTCCAAGTTAATTTTGAAATACCAACTGCGCCTATCAAATTTATTCAGGCTTATCCTAGCACGCACCCTTAATTGTATACACACGAAACGTGTCAAATAACATCATAGAAACAAGTAAGAGGACATTTATTGCAGAGCGTCACAGTCTTGGTCTCATACGACTTCCTTCGTGGGCGTGGGTGGGGGTGGGGTGGTACAACTTCCTTCAGGAGGTCAATTAATTGAATAGTTTACTCTGAATGTCTCATAACTGCAAAGTGTGAATCTTATTTGTCATTTCAATAAATTTAAGACACTAAACATGTGACGTAAATGCCAATTGTTCAAGCAAAATTGTGAAGTTCTTTTGATTTTCCCTATATAAAATATAAGTCTATCCCTATACACGCATTTATATGCATATTCATAAATATGGGGTGAGAGAACTCGCAGAATTCATCTACATGTAGGCAGAATGGCAAATTCTCTCGCCATCGCACTGTACAGTGAAATGAAGGTACAGTGTTAAAAGTTAGTTGACTTTCGCTTTAATGAACTGACTCGATATTTCTTGGTTAGTAAACTCTGTGAAACCTCATCCCAAGCCTTGGACTATTCCGTATTTGCGCTTGATTTTACATCTTGTATAGATTTAACCAGTCTTTATTTTAAGTTTATGTCTTCTCTTTTTTCATTTAAAAACTTAGATTATGCTTCAAAAATGCAAAAGTGATGTAAGACATGACTTTTAGAGATTGAAGTGGAATTTAAAGGTTCCCATGGAGATCTGATCATCGACTGTCTTGAACGATAAATTGATAAATTCAATAAACTCACTTTCTGAAACGTATATGATGAAGAAAGCTAACCGGTCTAAAAAAGCAATCACGCCGTAATGTCAAGTTTTATAAAAGGCTTTGTCGATCAATTTCAGCGGACACTGACTCCAAGTTCAGTCAACCATAAACGATGGCGCTCTTTCTATTTCCATCTGTAAAGAAGTTTAAAGTATCAGTGTGATGATAATGTGCACTTCAAGCTCATCGCCAAGCCACTGAGAACAATTTGCCTAGAACGTTACGTACACTTTGCGATGTGAGATAGACCTGTCAACATGTTTCAAATGTGTCAAAACATTCAACATACGTATTGATAATATATTTCCAGCCTGTCTAAACAGGAGTTCGTTAGTGTAGGAATCTGACCCTGTAGGCTGTATACACGAGCAACATTTGCAAAACATTCCCAAACACTTTACTTGCAACAAATCCAAAACACGTTTGTTGCACAGTGTAGACAGGGTTTTTCCCAATTTGAAAAAATTTTGAAAATGTTTTTCAAAGAATTGACATGAGATTTCTTTGAAAACATTTTCAAAACGTTTTTAAAATGTTTTGAAATTCTCGCATACCCTGTCTACACTGTGCAGCAAATTGAAAACAAGCGTGTTTTGGGTTTGTTGCAAGTGAATGTTTTGAAACTGTTTTTGGAAAAGTTGCTCGTGTATACTGGCCTTAAGGTATCTAGACTTGCGTGTTAAAACGAACACGTACTGGGATAAAATCCGAGGATTGTATTCACCCTTTCTGAGAGGATCAGACTTTGCAAGGGCAACTCAAGTAAGCAGCCTGAGAGACCGAGTGATTGATTATCTCCGTATATATGGTTTATTTTGTACACCGCAGTGTTAAGGCAATCGTATTTAGTCTGGCTTAAGACTATCTGAAATACATCGCGGTTGTAAAATATAAATGTAGCCTACCATATAAGCTATGTAGTGTAAACGCGTTGAAGACATGCATACAAATTTAAAGCTAGGCCCACAAAAGACGAGTGACTTCAGTATAAGAAAGACTTTGGTATCTTCTCTACTCCACAGCTTGTTCTATGCTTGAAAGTAACGTTACCGCCATCTTGTCTTCCACGAGCTGCAAGACTAGCCTCGCTTTACAGTCGTTTGCTGATAATGTCGGTATACCTCACATGATGGCACCAATTGAGAGGTGCACTCTTCAAAATCCAGGAGGCTTGACGATGAGCATTATACCAAACCCATCACATATGTCGCAGGCGACCTTTGACCTGACATCTGAATTACCATTATGGGAAAATTGCAGTATATTTTATGACTCGGAAGGAGGTATGTTGCAACTCAATGTTAAACTCTTTCAAAGCTAGTTTCAGAAAGAAAGCTTACATAAACACAAGTCTGGCCAAATATTTTATCTTATCAACCTTTTCGTACTTCTAAATATATACGTGTCAAACATTCCGTCTGATTGTCAGATGATTCGGTATTAAAACAGTTTAATATTATTCGACATAAATTTTGCTTCAAGATGTGACAATTTCAGAAACATTTGTGCCAGGTTGACAATAACTTTGAGAAGGATTTTTTTAGAGACTACGTCTACCACTAATGCTGTTAGAAAACTTTTTTCCATCAAGGAAAACCAGGTCAAGGCCAGTCATCGGGGGCTCTGTCCTGCCTGCTCCTACGACAACCATCAGTCATTATGCCACAACTCCATGGCACTCCGCGTTGAATAATTATATCGCCTGTGGCGAGACCTTTCGTCTTATGTAAAACCATCCATATGATCACACGAATCAGGAGTTACGAACAGCAAAGGGTGTTATCACATTCTCCTAATACCGACAATGCCGGATATATTGTAATTTTCCACAGCACATGTTTTTAAAACATGAGATGTATGGACGATTGGAATGGACTTAGGCCCAAGTTTAAGTATTCTGTCATGTAGGTCTCATATACAGTTGAGGGGTCTTGATAACGTGCTTTTGTTGCCCACGACCATTAGGCATCTGCTGTTCTATACATCGAACAGTATCTACAGCTCAGGAGTCACTCATCTGTATTTCAGAGAACACGTTTTAGTACATTAAGTGAAAAAACTTTCGGTATTACTATACATGCCAGGCCCGTAGCCAGACAAGGTAGTGGGGGCGAAATGGTTTCCAGGGAGTGAAATTTTGTTCAGGGGGCTAATTGTGTAAAAAGTATTTAGCCAATGGCAACTTGAAACCTTTTTATTGGGCGAAAAATTTTTCAAGAGGGCGAGGGGCCTCGCCCCTTGGCCCCCTGGACTACGGGCCTGATATATGCCGACCCAAAATCGACTGCATTTGAATATATTGGAACACAGCTGGACCTACAGGTAACAACAGTTCACTTCTCAAAATGTTACTAACATAAACTACCAATTTCGAGAATTTGTGACAATGTTTGCCTTCTTTCTGTTCTGTTTTCGTTCCCATCAGCATACAGGACCGTAGAAGAGGTACTCCATTTGGCAGTGGTAACGCCGTACACCAATTCTAAACCAAACTCTCCTCTCGTCAGACTGTTTAAGTTGGACTCGAACGAAACAGATAATACAGCGAGTATCATCCGATCTCTTCACGTGGCAAAAGATACCGGGATCAAAAATTTTCTCGTGTTTTGCAACATGGCGACCAGTATGAGACTAGTTATGCAGGTAAGACTGCTGTCCACAAAGCGATGCCCCGGGTAGTTTTCTGCCTACCAAGGTACCCTCTACTCAAACCGGGTAGCTTTCTGCTTAAAACCAGGTAGATTTCTACTCAAGCCGTGTAGTTTCCACCTTACGAAAGGGTTCTTCTACCTACAAGTAGACAACTTAAAGTTTTCTATTTGCTATTTACATGTAGAGTGTGACATAGCCTTTGTCTAGAGTGTCACGTGACTCCAATATGACTTATTATTGCTTTAGTAACTGAAGATGCCAGTCACTTCAATAACATTTTTCACACAAAGAAATAACACAGTTCTAAACGTATCTTTAAATGATCCCTTACTTAAAACTTTTGACAAAATTTTGAAGCGTATGTTCCAATAAAATGTAGGCCTACCTCAAGAACTTTCGTCTACTTTTGTTCCGATGTCATATTGGTTCATTTTAAGCTGAAAAGAATACGTAAACAGCACGTTTAGATGAAAATATCCTTCAAACTGATCCCGGAACCTTATAAAAGCAAGTAAAAATCCGATTTGACTCCACAAATTACATTACCTAAATATCCAGTTATGGAATTTGTGGTTTTGGTATGATTTAAAATTTTCAAAAGATGTGTTCAGTTTGGAGAAACTAAAACAACGCAAGGATCCTCGTTTCATTAATCAAAATGTGTTGCACAAATTCCTTTTTTAAGCAGATGAAATAATAGAATTTCGTAGATAATAAGATTTCAGCTTTAGGAGTAAACCAATAAAAGTTTGAAGGACAAAGAAAATAAAAGTTGAAGGACAAAGATGTTTTATCAGTAATGATTCTGTAATTATTAGCAAACTCGGATATCAAGCTGTACTTTTTTCGCCAAGGTGATGTTACAATGAAAGGCTAATGTCCATCAACAGCTGTATAATTCTTGTATTCAATTTCATCGAAACCACTCAATTTGGCCTCATCTTTCGTCAAAGCACCTCTACAGTGAAAGATTTTATATTCCGAGAGATCGTCTTCGTTGGGGAACTAGGCTGATTTCATATCTTTCTTTCTTTCTCTCTAAAGGCCGCCTTGTTTGGAATGACCGTTAGGGATTACAGATGGATTGTGACGTCACAGGTAAGATAGCATTCTCGCCTGAGGTGCATTATCCCAGTTTTCCCCTATTCATTTATTCTCAGTGTTACCGCTGAACCATCTTTAACACTCTTCTTCCAAGAAGGTCTATTTCGTGTTTCTGCATATAACGAGCACCTAATAGGATCGCCTTTTATTCCCATTCTCATAGGTACCTTTAAAAGAGAATTACTGCTATGTCGACAAATAAGGCATCTAGGTTCGCTAGATACTGCAAGACTTTTTTCTTTCTTATCATAGATTTCCAGATTTAACACTAGTATAGATCCTATACTTACCTGTTGACTTTTTTTTAAATTAAAGTCTTTATGAAGACTGTGTACTGTGATGTCACGTCACTTCCTGTAAACAAATCGAAATAACAATTTTAATAAACCGATATCGTCTGCCTTGACTGCTAACTTCTCTACTGTACTGCGCTGCGTCAAGAGACATCGAACGTTGATAGGCCCGCAGATGCGTCCTCGGTTGTTGTCATTCCAATTTCGAGTTGTTTACCAAACGTGACGTCACATGTAACAATTTCATTATTTTTGAAGAATGTGGATTCACGGCCTTGAAATCGTGTACATGTGGTCGCAATGCAATAATGAGACACATTTTCTCTGAACAGAAGTATCCCATTTTCTCAGTTCAGAGAATTAAGTAGAATGTTAAATCACCTCCCCACTGTTTGCGACAGTTGGTAATTTTATGTATCCTGCGAGAATATTTCGACTACAGGACAAAGAAAAAAATCGAGAAGCATGGAAATTTACATAAATTGTGGTTCATTTATTTCACGCTTTATTGACGAACTGTGGGAAGCTTGGAAAGGTAAAAACTACTTTAGGATGGTTTCCTTATTTTGAATTTCTCAGAGTTTTGCATTCTTTTAAGCAAATTGCATCCCACTTCCATGAGAGCCAAGGATCAAAATATGTATAATTGTAGTAACCACTGGTTTTGAATTCAAGCTCTTAAGGGCAAACATCTAACAATTAAATTGTTGGCACGATGTTCGAACTAAGGTTCCTTGAAGGGAGTAAGCAAACTTTTCGACCTTATGTTGAAATTGTGACCGGACAAATTTCAACCCGAAGAATTTCCCCCTACAAATCCCCATGGACATTTCCCAAACGGACAATTTTCAACCCGAAACCCCCCTCCCCAACAATTTCCAGACATGGCAACTACGCCTCAGGTAAATTCCCCTCCAAAAATAGGAGTCTTCTGGGTGGGAATTGTTTAGGGGACGTTGTCTGGGAACCTGTTGGAACAAATTAACTTGATTTTGCTAATCTCGTCTTAGTTTCTTCAAAAGTCACAAGTATATCTCTGACGATTTTTTAGAACATAGATAGTGCATATTATCATATGAAAGGTGAAACAATGAGTTACCCTGCATGAATTTAACAATTTAGTAAAAAAACCATGTGATTAAAAAGAGCCATACACGATTTTAGGTATGTGGTTTGCTAAATCGAACTGGGATTACTGCATGTGATCTTTAGGAAAGAT